>CM034396.1:19310000-19607500 GCA_019925095.2 Dendrolimus kikuchii | reverse complement strand
CATTAAAGCTTAAACCACCAAACCAATTAATTAAATAACTAAAAACATTAAATTACAGCAACAAAGAAAGCATATTATTACTAATCCGACTACAATACTAGGGGCACGCACACACAAACACACATACATACACGCACACACTCATTTTACATAGTTATAGGTTATAACTATGTAAATGTTGTATAATTCCACTATATTTAAGTTTTTATAAAAATTTTGTTGTTTGCCGTGATACAGACCTAGAGTAGGGCAGCAACCGCCGCCAAAAACAACTATTATAATTCAAAATGTGTTATTACCATAAGTTTTAAATATAATGATATAAGGCCTAGAAAGAAGTTTATATAAATAAATAAATTTGAATTAGATTCAGGCTGTCTAAGGCTTTAAAACCTGCTACTTTTGTAGAAATCGTATTGCGACAGTAACATGGGTTTAGATCTATTTATTAGTAGGTGGAAGATGGAGCATAAGGTTCCACGCTATTTTGACATGTCATATCTGTATGGCCGCGTACAGACAGATCCGACGAAGGCTAACAAATGGGTTGGCTTGGGTGTAAATAGACGTTTTGTGGAACAGTTTGATATCTTTATTCTCATAATCTATCACGCGGTGAATTTCCGGCGAATGCTGACTATTAATCATTGGCCTACATTGATCCTTTGTGTACGCGGCCTAATTCAAAATCGATACGGATACCAATCTGCGTTATTATTTTAACCCCTTGAATGCTACCTGCTGAATTTCAATTCCATGCAAAAAGTAAGCCTGTGGTATTTTATGCCCTTTAAGTGCTTTAATGGTGGCCATACACCATGCTACCTATCGTCTAATCGTCTAATGACGCTGCCGATTGGATCAAGTAGAACTGACCGTGTATGAGCGTGGATTGGCATGGCATATATAATATGATAGAACAATCGAAATTCAATTATTGTAGTTTTGATCATGCCGATTGGTGCATGTATGACCGTCGTGATCGTCAGTTCAGTTCAGTGGTTAGGATTAGGAGGATTATTTTGTTTCTTGTTTTTTTTTGTTTATCACCACGAGTAAAGTGCCCAAGATGGCTAAAATACGCCATACCTTCAACTGCCGATCGGACAGTTTGAATTGATCGTGTATGGTGTATACGAAATAACTGCAGATTGCATCAAGCCTGCAGCGTCATGCCGATTGAACGATAAGCAGCATGATGTATGGCCACCTTAAGATCTCATTACTGGACTTAATTACTAGCTTAATACAAAGCGAACTGTAGCTTAAGAGGTTATCGGTTCGATCATTGCTTTCTGATAAACAGAATTGCACTTTGACGATACACGCTCTATATGGCGGCATAATAAAGGACATTCAGAGGTCACTAATGTAATTGCTATTAGTGTACTACGGCCTTTATCTAATTGCAGATCTAACTATTGTAATTCTGTTATTAAATTCGATACACGTAATTTTTAAAGTCATAATATAATTTCCACTTTAGTTTTCGTCAAAATCGACCTCAAGGATTTTTTTGAGTGTTTTTCGCTTTTTAGCATAGTTTAGGATTTGGCCCTGAAGGCCCACTTGAAAAATTCACCTGTATACACTGAAAAACTTGTTCTGTTTCATACATACCTTAGTTTTTTTTCTATTTTATCAGTCATATGTCTCACCTGTTATGCATAATAACTATACTAAATTTATAGGCTCGTTAAATTAAAAAAAGTGTTATTTATAATCGCATTATTAAAACGACCATCTATATATATAAAAATTAATTGCAGTTCGTTAGTCTCGCTAAAACTCGAGAACGGCTGGACTGATTTGGCTAATTTTGGTTTTGAATTATTTGTGGAAGTTCTGGTAGAGTTTAAAAGATGTAGTAAATATGAATAAAAAAAATGCTTGGAATATAGTAAAAACAATAATTTCGCTTTCCCTTAGAAACTATTCCTACCAGTCAGCTAGTAAATAATATACTTTGATAACTACAAACGCCCCCCCTTAAAGCGTTATTTTAATTTGATTATGACTAACAATTTTCGACAACTTTTTCAAAGATCCTTCAAATCTCGTATTGCTATTATGGATTGAATGAATAAGGGGGTCACTAGCTTTTGATAAAAATGACTGTAATATAAAATACAGACAAACATGACGATTTTACTAGGGCTCCAGTTTTGATTTGATTAGTGATAGACTTTAAATTATTAAGGTAGTATACAATGTATTATTTACTACTGACTAGTGAATTAATAATAAAACTACGTTTTAACGGTTTTAAGCGCGGTAATTTTATTTGATTTTGGTTTTTGGTTTTTCCGACGTTTCGGCCACTTTTCAGTGGCCGTGATCACGGAAGACAAAGATGTCAAGTGTCAACGAGTATTGTTAAAGTTTTATTTAAACCAAAATCAAATAAAATTAAAACCGTTAAAACGTAGTTTTATTATGTATACAAGTCGCGAAAACTTAAGAAAATATTAGTGAATTAATTTTGATTTTTATGAAATTTATTTTAAAGAATGACTTAATTTAATTATTACTAACATATTGTTATTATTCTTAATTAATTTAATTTTGTAATATTTATATTAAATAAATAAGAATTATTAATAAGTAGGCACAATGTTTTGCACGCCCTAGAGGCAAAAACATGTGAACTTATAGAATATTCCTACCATATTTTTTACGTATCATGTTTTATGCAATAAATGATGGTTTGATTTGGTTTGCCAAAATACCTATGGAACCCTATTTATAAATTAATCTATACACGTGAAAGCTGGCACAATAAAAATACAATAAATCTTTGACAGACTTTAAAAATAAAACGTGCAGTGCATCAATCATTCCGCATCTCATGTCGAAATCAGGACCTAAAGTATGGGAAACTGGGACGAAATAAAACCAGAGTGGCCTTAAAAACAAGAATAACATTATTTTATGTATTCAAATTCACTTTTATTATCTTGCGAAACATTGTGTTTGGTTTGCGATTTTGTTTAGGAGCGGACGTGATTTCGAGGCGTCGGATAGGACTCGAAGTAGGTGTGTTGACTCTATTTATTGGGTATATTATGATTGATTTTGCCGAACAAACGCCGGCAAACGATCTCCGCTTTACCAGCTAATGCATTCATATAATCACAATTTCTACTTAATAGATATCGGCAACAAAGATCTGGAGGGAACTTCCCGCCGCGGTTTTCCCTTTGCGCTATGACATGGGGTTCTTTAAGAAGGGTGTTATAAAATTTCTTAGAGGTCGGCAACGCGTTGGCGGCACCCCTGGTGTTGCAAGCGTCCATAGGCGACAGTAACCACTTTCCATCAGGTGGGCCGTTTGCCTGTTTGCCTGCTTCAGGCAATATTATCCGTGCAGGAACGGAGAAAGAATACAATTTCCTGCGGCCCGGCGGTCTGTCGTAAGAGGCGACTAAACAACCCACAGCCAGGTGGTAGGGTATTTGCTCGACTGGATGGCGACCACCCCTGGTCTAGAGTATGCCGCCATAACAACCTTGTGTTGTGTTCCGGCATTAGTGCCCAGGTTCCAGTCTCCTTTAAGAGAGCAGCAGCGCATTTGTAGCACCTTTGGTGTTGCAAATGTCCATAGGCGATGGTAACCGCTTTCCATCAAGTGGGCCGTCTGCCTGTCTGCTGAACTCCTACAATAAAAAAAAAAAACTAAGTCCAGAACTTATAAACGATGATCCTAGAATGTTTGAAAAACAAGTAAACCATTATATCAAGTATTTCTGACAATTAGCGTCCTCCTGTGGCTGGTCGCAGGCAATCGGTGTGATCTTGGCCCCGGCTCTGCGTTCTGCTGAGGTCTCCCTTTCTTCTTCTTTTCTTTGTCTTCTTCTTCTTTTTAGCTATTGTATACCAACCTTCTTTTTTTTTCTTTCTCTCTCTCTTGTTTTTACTTAAGATAGCTAGTATAATTTCAATTATTCAATATGTGACAAATGATGTTGGTGTTGTATTAATTGAAACTACTTATGTATAAGATTCATAATACTAAATTCTGTACAATATTGTTTTTTTGTCCAAAAAAAAAATGGATATTTTATAACCCCGTAAGCTTTTTAGTAAAAATGGAAACCGTACGAATTCGTCATATACATCCGTTTGTCTGTCTTATAATATAGTACATTACAGTCATTTTTCTTAAAACCCATATTCGTAACAAATTTTCAACAAGTACCACAGCATGACAGCATTAGAAAAGGATGTAAGCTATTGTTTCAGTGAAAACAACGAAAACCGCATCTAGATCGGCCCAGTAATTTTTACGTAAATCCCAAACAAACAGATAAAACGACAAGCAGGCAAGAAATCTAAAATAAATTGCACCGCGTTGTCCGTTATTTATATACACTATTCCAGATGTTTTTTTTTTTAATAGCTTCAATGTCAAACATGGCATGTTTAGAATATTATAGATTAGATCTTTTAATTATCTCATAGACTCAGTAGTTTCTGAGAAAAATGACAGACGGATGGACACAAAGAAAACATGGTTTGTATGGCACACTAAAAATCAACATATTATTATTTATTTATTTTTTATTGCAGGAGATCAGCAGACAGGCAGATGGCCCACTTGATGGAAAGCGGTTACCATCGCCTATGGACATTAGCACCACCAAAGTTGCTACAAATGCGCTGCTGCTCTCTTAAGGGTAGACTGGAACCTGGTCACTAATGCCGGATCACAACTCAAGGTTGTTATGGCGACATACTTTAGATCAGAGGTGGTCGCCATCCAGTCGGGCAAATGCCCTACCACCTGGCAAAACATTAACATATTACTTTACATTAAGTAAACAGAATCACTATTCCACATGGTTTTCAGGTTTCATTTTTAAACCTTTACGGCACGCTATGGTGCTCTTATTAAGCCAGATGCACTGTGTCATGTTTTCATATCAGACACATGACGTCGGATTTTTTCACTGCTCTCGTAAAAACCGGGATTATGTAGATGTTGAGAGAAACTGTGAGATTTTTAGAGGTGTTTCAGTATGAAAATGCACTAGCATACATATTGGTTGGTTTTAGTTCACGGATTTAAAGCTGGAAAGCCGATTATAAAGCCAGCTTTTATGTTTATGTGATATTTGTATAGCGGTTCCTTATTACTGAAATGGCAAACATGAAGTCCTTACGATTTGACTGCGACACAGGCATTTTTCTCGCAAATCTTTCGGTCGTTATAACTAAATTTCTTTCACTCCTTTACAGTATGTTGTTTATACCCACAACCCCATATTATTTTAAAGAACGCTTTGAATTCATCTCTTCCTCTCACAATTTACGACCTTCTACTATTCTTAGATAAACTCCCAGATAGTATAATAAAACTACGTTCTAACGGTTTTAAGCGCGGTAATTCATTTGATTTTGGTTTTTCTGACGTTTCGGCCACTTTTTAGTGGCCGTGATCACTCAAGACAAAGATGTCAAGTGTCAACGAGTATTGTTAAAGTTTTATTTAGTCTACCGCCAACTGGTTAATTTTAATTATTTAGTTTTAATTTTGTTAAACTCTTCAGCAAATATGCCTAGCTCTAATAATTTTATAAAATATTAAAATGGGTGGAAGGATTTTTTTATATATTATATAAAATTATTAGAGCTAGCCGTGTTTGCTGAAGAGTTTTTTGCGCCGCTTCTTCTCTTCAAGCCATAACATGTTGCGAAGCGGTAGTAAATTAGATTAGGCTCCCATAGAGTAAATAGTAACCATAAACAAAATTAAAACTAAATAATTAAAATTAACAAGCTGGCGGTAGGCTAAGTAAAACTTTAACAATACTCGTTGACACTTGACATCCTTGTCTTCCGTGATCACGGCCACTGAAAAGAGGCCGAAACGTCGGAAAAACCAAAATGAAATAAATTACCGCGCTTAAAACCGTTAAAACGTAGTTTTATTATGTATACAAGTCGCGAAAACTTAAGAAAATATTATGCGTCCCAGACATTATTCATCTTTTTATCCGACTTCAAAAGAAGGAGGAGGTTCTAATTCGTCGGAATCTTTTTTTTTTCAATAATTATTTTACTGTGCAGGCTATTCGACTCTGGAATGCGCTGCCTGTTGCTGTTAGACGAGCTAAATAACTAAGAATATTTAAGAACAAGACAAAAAGCACTACCTGCAACATGTTTGATATTTTTACGTATATTTATGTATATGTATAAATTTATATATGTATTTATATATTTATTTATTTATATATATTAATATTATTAGGTGTATTTATATATGTCTATTAAGTATAATTCTTAACTAACTAACTCCGTTGACTCAACGACCCAAAATATGTCATGGCCTCCGAAACGAGAAAAGTATAATTCTTACTATTTTACATACTCATATGTTTATTAATGAATAAAATATAATGTAAGTACTGCATATCCTATAATATTTATGTATACCACCTTTGACAAATATAATCTGTTTTATTTCTGCCACGGGTTATCTGGAAGAGATCGCTTCTTAGCAATAAGACCGCAAATTGTGCACATTTAGAATATTATATTTTCCTGTGTTTTCTGTAATGGTGTACAATAAAGTGTTCTCTCTCTTTCTCTCTCTCTCTCTCTCTTTCTCTAAACTTAAAACACCATGAATTACTTGTACAACAAATATACAGGCATCTAAATAAATCTACTGTTTTCCATATTTATAAATTAGTACAAGGATTTATTAGTGACTTGTGTTCAATTTATGTTATATTTCTTAGTTTGCTTGTAAGCAATTGGCAATAATATTGTGGGCTGAATTTACTTATAAAGTAAATATACATTATGTACATAATATGTTTGGATCACTGATTTCTATCGCAGTTTCTTAAGTTTTAGAGACTGGTGAATTAATTCTATTATAGACACGATTATGTTTAGGTAGTTTAATGAGATTAACTTACCATCAAACAGCAGCTTCTAATTACAACGCTGATACTATAGGCTCCTTATCCGACGTAATTATAGATTTATCTACAAACATATACATATTGACGTAGTCTTCGTTTGGACTCGGATTACCTTCTGGCTTCTCATCGGGACTAATATTTTCCGGCCCATCATCCTCATAAACATTCAATTTATCATTGAACTCTATTTTATATCTAACTGAAGGCATTTTATTAATTGTTGAAGTTAAGAGAGACTCTTGTACTGTATCGTTACCATTACAGGTCTTCTCTGATCGGAACATACCAGTTCTTTCTGACTGATTTAACTTTCTTCTTGATCTTTTCGTAACTAATGCTCCTAAACATGGAAGTATCTGTTTGAATTCTTTTCTAAAGTTCTCATTTAACCAAGCGTAGAGAAATGGATTGTAACAAGTAGATGACATCGCTATGAAATGTGCAACAAAAAACAAAACCATATAGTACCTCCAATCTTCTGCTAAGGAGTAAAAATCGCTACTAATATTGATCAAATTCAACGGTAACCATGACAATCCAAATATTGCTACCATAGCTATTAACATTCTATTAGTGCGTCTCTTTCTTTCTCTCTCTGCATCTTCCTTTTTACTATTTTTGCTCCCAGGTCTAGATTTAAGACGATCATTCAATTTTATACTAACACAAGTATAACAAAAGGCCATTACTATGAAAGGGACGACAAATTGCATGATTGTTGTCACGGCACCGAACGCTTTACGTATTTGATCAGAAGGCCATTTTTCGGCACAATAGACATCCTGTAATGCCATGTAGTAACCGTATGGGAATGTAACGCATAGAGCAAAAACCCAAATGAAAATGATCAACAAGATACAGGTTTTGATTTTCATACGAGGTTTGAAAGGATAGATAATGACGAAGAATCTATCTATAGCGATGGATGTTAAGGTCAAGGTAGAAATATAGACACTACATCCCTGAGCATAAGGCATGATATGGCACAGCAATCCTCCAAAGACCCATCTACCTAGAAACGTGTAAAGTGGAGTGAACGGTACTGCAAATACGCAAAGCAATATATCTGACAATGCGAGGTTCGTGATGAAGAGGTTAGTAACAGTTTGCATAGCTCGGTTCCTTACAACAGCGTAGCACACAAGAGCGTTGCCAAAAATACCAACAACAAATATGATAGTGTATGCTGTGCAAAAAGCTGCTTGAATCGCTTTATCTTCGATAGGGTCTGTGATATTTGTGGCGGTCCCATTATGGTATAGTTCGCTGACGGTGCTGAAAGTGTCATTGTAAGGTTCCTCGGTCCATGATTCAGACGGCATAATTTTGGTTTCTTAACATGGCATCATAAGCCTTTTTGGTTTGATGTGATCATTTTTCCTTTGAATTATCTGTAAGATGATATTAATATGTAATAAATGTCTCATAATGTTTGAATTGTGCGCGAAATTTTCCTATATGGCTATGATTTCCAAAGTTTAATGGCATTCTTTTTCGTAAATTTTTCCTAACATTGCTGCAGCCTGTCGGCAAAACCTGAAACAAATAGAAAAGTAAAAATTAATTTCAACTTACTTTCCGCGTTCCTATTTTTGTATCAAAACGAAGAAAAATTTCAAAACAAAGGAGACGCTGCTTTCGAATTTAATTTGTTCGGATTAGGGAGTTTTTGTGAAAACATCTTTTTATAGCGCCCGAAGTTACGAAATGATTATTTAAAGGTTACGAAAGGTAAATCAAGGCGCTTATGCTATTTAAATAAGAAGAAGAAATTGAATATTTTTCACTGGAAATAGATGTATAAAGGAAATCAAAACTCAATCATTCATCGAATTAACATCATAACCTTTCTGACTTTCCTTTGCTTATTGAATATCAAAAAATGTTACCCGTCATTTCTCATTTAGCACTCACAGAGACAGGAAGTGATAGGTTTGGAATTATCTATTATCTATCCGTGCCGGAACAGAGAAAGAATACAATTTCCTGCGGCTGGGCGGCCTGTTGTAAGAGGCGACTTAACAACCCACAGCCAGGTGGTAGGGCATTTGCCCGACTGGAAGGCTACCACCCCTGGTCTAAAGTATGTCGCCATAACAACCTTGAGTTGTGTTCCGGCATTAGTGACCAGGTTCCAGTTTCCCTTAAGAGAGTAGCAGCGCATTTGTAGCAACTTTGCTGTTGCAAATGTCCATAGGCGATGGTAACCGCTTTCAATCAAGTGGACCGTCTGCCTGTCTGCTGATCTCCTGCAACAAAAAAATATTTTTAAAATTTAATAGCCATGGATTTTTCAGACCTTTTAGGTCGCGTTTTTTCGTACAGTAACGGATGAACACGTGAATGTGTGACAATATGCATATTTTATATTTCTGTGGAATCAATCGTTCACGTCAACTTAAAGTAAAAGCAATCATGTAAATGATAACGCCGACATGCCGCCATTACTGCGCTGTTATTTATATGCGAACGTTCTTCGTCTAAAAGTAATGGCTGCGTTATTCCAACTACCTGCTGATTAAGTGATTACAGCCTAACTCTACAAGGCTGAAATAGGAGGTGTATTGTGTATCACTTAATTGTTTCGAATATTGATATATACGACTGCCAAAATAAAATCGCACTAAAATTAGGCTGTAGACTATTATACATATAACACGATTATACATAACAAATCAATTGGTGATATGGTATTCTTTTGACCTCTGTTGAACTCGAATCTTATAAACGAAAATATAACAAATTGATATCGAATATGTGTATAAATTAATTTTGGATATGTTCCAAATCATTTATGTGGATGTATGAATGACTCACAAATATTATTAAGGATTGATTGCTTCAGTTCATTTATCGTGTGATAACCTATTTCAAAAACTCGGATGTCTATCTGTGATTCAGAATAAATGCCAGAATTTAAACGAAATCTGCAAAGTATACGATGCATGTTCTTGTATAAATTATCGTTTCCGGAATTTTTAGTCTTTCAATCTGTATATCGCATAGGCATCCTCTTATATCTCGAATAGGTACAAAACTCTTCTACGAATTTTACTGAACATGTCAGAGAATAAAATTTTTTCTTAGACAGACCCATGGAAGATAAATACTATTCTTTTTCCATGGTATAGCATAGCTATCAATAAAATGATTTAGTTCTTATGTTGCTTTACATTAAGTAACGGTTGCGATAAATTCATGCTAATAAAATAATTCAATAATCGGCAAACAAATAAGTATTGTATATCTCGAAGTTAAGAAAGTTACGCTTGTGTTATGGGCAACGGATAACTATGGGCCGATTTCAGACACTGAGACCATAATAAGAAAAACGTCGTCTACGAAATTTGGCATACCAGATTCGAACCGAGAACGTCTGCGTTGCACTGAACTAAGCCGGCAAAGCACAATTAACCACAGAGGCCTTCAATTATATGTTTCTTCTTAATATTCTCTTAAGTTTTCGCGACTATTACACATAATAAAATTACGTTTCAATGGTTTTAAGCCAGGTATTTGATTTGATTTTTATTCGTGGAAGACAAAGATGTAAAGTGTCAATGCGTGATGTTAAAGTTTTATTTAGCCTACCGCCAACTTGTTTATTTTAATTTTTGTTTATGGTTATTATTTACTCTATGGGAGCCTAATCTAATTTTGTCACCGCTTTGCAACATGTAGCTTGAAGAAAAGAATTTCCTCAGTAAAATGCCTAGTTCTAATAATTTTATATAATATTGAAATGGGTGGCAGGTAAGTAAAAGAGAAATCGTCAGTCAAGTTGGTTTGTGTTCCAGTGCACGCAGAAAGAGCTCACAGTGCCTGGAGATCTTGCAGTTGTTTGGATCTTAATAGTTTTGATGATCGATTCCCAAACAGGTGGTACTTGCTAACCACCTTTTCGATTGAAATTTGAGTGTTTTTTGATTTTACTAGCTTCGTGCATCATTCTACGTATGAAAAGATTCTCTTTTGCTAGGATTTGTGGTATATCGAATCTCATGTAGTGGTTGGGTTTATGCAGCGTGTGTTCACTGATTTCCAACTTCGTAGAACTTGGGTGTTTCTTGTCGGAAATGTGTTCTTTTATCTGTGTTTTTATGTTCCTCTTTGTTTGCTCAATGTATGATAACCACACAAGCTTGTGACGTCGGAATAAAAATAAAATAAAATACTCTTACAAGTTGGGCTACCTGCATACCTGCCGCGGCATTTGTGCTCATAACGTTGAAACTGTTTTAGGACTATCTTCTTTTGTTTTCTCTGTGTGTAAAATTTGTTATTAGGCAATAGCGTATTGTGTATTGTACTCGTCTATGGCCGTTCGCAGGCATAATTACGCAGGTGTGCAGATTATTTTTTCTGGGAATTACGCCGACGCTTGCCAGGTAGACATTTGGCATCGGTGCATTATAAAGCGATGGCCCAATGCAGAGAGAGGCAGTCTAGCGAGAACCGCAGTTAAGCGACGATTACGATAGGATCAAGACGTGTACATTCGATGAGCTATATAGTGACGGACTTTGCGCGTGTTATTGAATCGTGCAGTTTGTACTGTTTGTGTCCAGTTATATTTGTACCTGTGTTATAGGTGTTTGTATAGTTCTAATAAATTCTATAGTAATTCCAACGGCATTTTAATTCGAGCCCCGCATTCGTAACAATACTGCGCTTAAACCTTTAAAACGTAGTTTTATTATGATTCTTCTTCTTAAGCCATTGGTAGTCCACTGCAGGATATAGGTGTACCTAAGTTTGTGTCACATACCCCAGACCTCCGCTTTTCTCTGTATGTATTATCTATCTCTATATAGTATATCTTTTCTGTCTTTAATTATCCAATCAAAATCTTTCCTATTTCTTGTTAAAGAAAGTTCTAAAAGACCATGTTTACTTTATTACCCTTTGTATCATTATCTTGCCTCAGCGGAGCAATAGTTCCTCTGTGTGTTCAGATTACATATTCACATGTCTAAGGGAAAAACGAAATATATTTCACGAAAACAGAACTGGCTTTCCTCATCAAACATTAATGACGTGTTTGTTACTACTATTTACTACTTAAATAACAATAAAGTGCCTATGATCAGGGAAAAGTTGGGACGTAAAGACGTTGAATATACGTCTATCTTCATGATACATGTTACTGTAAGGTGATGAATAATAACTGGAAACTTGGTTCAGGTTGGAATCATTATCTCGAATTCAGCTCGCTGGGCCGGATCGACCGGTATGATACCACATTCTCACAGAATATCGACGTGAAACTAGTAGCTTTATGGGCTGGAGCACCAGCTTACCAGACTGACCCTCTCGACTCCATTCAGCGTCGCGCCGTTCGTATAGTCGACGATCCCATACTAACAGGCGGTTTAGAATCGCTTAGCCTTCGGAGAGACTTTGCGTCCCTCTGCGTATTCTACCGCCTCTACAACGGAGAGTGTTCCGAGGAACTGTTTGATCTGGTGCCAACGCCCCTTTTTACAACCGCACCGCTCGCCATCGGCGGGGTGTACACCCCAATTTCCGGGAGCTCCCACGCTCAACTACGCAACGGTTCTCTAGAACGTTTATTCCGCGTACAACAATGATCTGGACAGAACTTTCCACCGAAGTTTTTCCTCTGCGCTACGACATGGGGTCATTTAAGAAAGGCGTTATAAAATTTCTTAGAGGCCGTCAACGCATTGGGAACGCCCCTGGTGTTGCAAACATCCATAGGCGACGGTAACCACCTTCCATCAAGTGGGTCGTCCGCCTGTTTGCCTGCTTCAGGCAATAAAAAAAAACTTTGTGCTAATCGTGTTTCGTACGATAAGTGAAAATTCGATGGCCCATTTCCCATTTCCCTCTTCTATTCCTCTATTCCATTCGCCTATCCCATCCGCTATATCCCTATTCTTCCTGTCTGATCTCTCTACCCCTTCCCCTGTACACTGTTCCTCCTATGTCATCCTAAAAGGCTGGCAACGCTTGGCTCTACCTCTAGTGTTGCAAATGTCTTCGCAGTGAGATATGGTGGTATGATAGAGTAAAGGAGATAGGCTAAAAGGAACGGAGGAATAGAGGGGATGAAATAGAGAACCGGGATAGGATAAAACAGATGTGGCCCTACGCCACATTAAATAATCACACTATCGGATCAGTAAGTCGTAAATACTCAAACGACGAAGATGCGCGAGCGCAGCCCGCCGCCGGGTGCGCCTGCGCGACGCGACGGGAATCGCCCATGTACACGCGCCCGATTCGTTCGATCGGCAGTGCAGCCCAATGACCTTGTCAAGTGTCACGCGTACATACCGTCTTACAAATTGGAATAATTATATTTTTGTCGTTGTTAATATTATATAACAAAATTATAAAACTTGCTTGCTAGCTTGATATTCGTTAATAAACTTATCAACTCCTTCTATTTTTGTGGGTGTTATTTGGTGTTGGAACTTGGGAAGGCTACGCCGACAACACCGTACCACCCATCAACATCGACCGCCCCTACAGAGAGAACAGACAGGAGAAATAAGATAGAGCGGATAAAACAAAGAGCTGGGATAGAATCAAATAAATGGGAATTAGGGATCAGACAGGAGGAATAGACTAAAGGGGATGAAATAGAGAGCTGGGATAGGATAAAATGGAAGGGATAGAGAGATCAGACCGTAGAAATAGGATAGAGGGGATGAACAATTACATTGCAATCGTACTTCATTCAGAAAGTTAGAAAAATGGACACAGTCGCGGGTTACAGCGAATATTGAATAAATCTGAGAAGATAAACCAAAATTTTCTAACAAAAAAAGAATAACTAAAAAGCAAAAAATTAAATTTAATACCTATAATAATATTGTTACGACCTAGACGCTGACAAAAACGAATTCACACCTGCATGCCTGTAAAAACACATTTTATTACCTTTCGGCATTTGGACTTCTTTTGTTTACTTATTTATTGGCATCCCTTTACTAATTGTATCCGTGCAGGAACGGAGAAATAATACAATTTCCTGCGGCCAGGCGGCCTGTCATAAGAGGCGACAAAAAAACCCACAGCCAGGTGGTAGGGTGTTTACTCGACTGGATGGCGACCAACCCTGGTATAGAGTATGCCGCCATAATAACCTTGTGTTGTGTTCCGGCATTAGTGACCAGGTTCCAGTCTCCCTTAAGAGAGCAGCAGCGCATTTGTAGCACCTTTGGTGTTGTAAATGTCCATAGGCGATGGTAACCGCTTACCATTAAGTGGGCCGTCTGCCTGTCTGCTGAACTTCTGCAATAAAAAAAATATATATTCTAGAGAATAGTCTATTGTTTTATTGTACTCGTTTATGGTCGTTGCGGTCGACTCATTAGCCAGGTGTTTCGGTTTTAAAGTACAAACTGATTCTAGGAAATTCGGTCCGCGCGGCCGGGCAGACATATTGTATCTGTGCAGTATAAAGTAATGCCCCGATTGAGGGATGAGGCAGTCGAGCGAGAACCACGAGCGAAGCATGTGTACTACAATCGAGAATCTAATAAGTGACGGATTTTGCGCGTGTTATTGAATTACGACCTTCTGCATTACGTTTTTTTACGTTATACGTGTTTGTGTAGTTCTAATAAACTCTATAGTAATTCTAACGGCATTTTAATTCGAGTCTCGCGATTCGCAACAATATCTTAAAGTCGTTGCAATATTTTTTAGTAGCAACAATGTATATAGTCATTTTATGTTTTACTTGTTACCGACTTCAAGACGTTGTCGGAAATTTTACTTTTTGCGTTTTAGTTACTTCTTGAAGTTGGTTTCTGTTTTGTTAATAAAACTGCACATCTTTAGCGATTTTAACGATTTTTTTGTTATAATTATGGCAATCATTAAAACGTTTTCTACTTAATTTCAATGATTTTTTTGTACATCTTCAGAAGTCAAAGTCTAATACCAATGAAATTTGTACGGAACTATTCTGAAACCACACTAAATCAAATGCAAAAAGAATAACCAAAATCCGTTCAGAAACAAAAAACTTACGGCTGAAATGTGAAAAATTTCACATTTCTGCCTGATTTCAAGGCCAATACTATATCAATAAAAATTATATAGAATGATTTTGAAGATTTGCTAAAATCAACGCAAAAAGAATCATCAAAATCAGAACCGTTATAAGTTCGTCTAAGTTATGGCTAAACATACATAAAAAAAATATTTATCTTTTCCTTTTTCAAAGTCGGTTAATGAGTACATTCTTTATTAAATCTTATATCGTTATTATTTCTGGTGTAGTATAAATTACCAGCAGCTACTCGACTCTCACTAACCTCCATAATGATGGAACAAAGTAAATGTTTTCCTCAACCCATATGACTTGCTTGCGATTTATTGTTGCGAGTAGATTATGCTGAGCTAATACCGGCGGAAATGCCTAATGATATACGGCCTCTTTACCTATAGTATGTATCTGTAAATAGTTTGTCAATAAAATATATTGTACTTCAGATTTTTGAAGTAAAACCTCTTTAGAATCTTTGTGATTTGAAACTCGATGAAACGAAAAAGCGACACTAAAAAGAGATAAATACATAAATCTACGGCACTAAACCTGTGAGAGAATGAGATACGACTTTTACATTGTGCAGCACAGAGTATTTTTTTATTGCGTGAGTTCAGCAAACAGGCAGACAGCCCACTTGATAGAAAGCGGTTACCATCGCCACTCTCTAAAGGAAGACTGGACTCTGGCTACTAATGCCGGAACCCAAACTCAAGGTTGTTATAGCGGCATATTCTAGACCAGGGTTGGTAGACGGGCAGACCTTACCACTTGGCTGTGGGTTGTTTTGTCGCCTCTTACGACGGGCCGCCAGGCCGCAGGAAATTGTATTCTTTCTCCGTTCTTGCACGGATGAATAGGTATACCGTCTATTTTTCTGAAATTGGAAAACGTGAACTCAAGGGTACAAGGCAGCAAGGGTAACTTCTTATAAGTAACTGAAAATATATATATATATATATATATATATATATATATATATATATATATATATATATATATATATATATATATATATATATATATATATATTCTTAAGTGGGAAATTTAATTTAAAATCTCTACAGAACTGTAGATTAAGCTCTCTTTTGGTTATTTTGCCGAACCTGTACCGACTAGTATAGTTTAAAAAGTACTGTAAAACCTTGTGCTAGTTGTTATAATAAAAAGTAAAAATTAGACAAGTGCGTGTCGCCGAATCAAACACAGGTGAATTCCGTACTGGAAATAAAACTTTACCATTTTACTATTTGGCTTCGAGGCTCTTAAAAGTTAACGGTTATATCAATGTGACTCTATTGGAGAGGGAATCGTTCCTAGTAACAATGAATATCACAGCACAAAAATATTTACTTCCATATGTTTTGTTAACTCGTATCCGATACATCGCGATGCTATCCCTTAATTCTTATTATACCAAAGTGAAAAGGGTCCGCCGACAATCCGCATGTCAGAAAAGGTCAAAGAGTGCTCTGGAAATAAGCGTCGACGACACGCTTTTGATCATTGATAATGAAATCTCGTTTTAAATGCAGATACACATATGTATAGGCGTGAATTTCATTACACACATTTGCATGTAGCGTAACTGATCTGGCCGATTGCCAGATTTCAAGGGTGCAAGGTTGCCACTTATCACCAAGCTCTTGGAACCCGGTTAGTATTGCAATTGGGTGGATATCTCAAATGCGCGCGCGATGCGTGAATGTTTTTACGACGGATCGATTCAGACTGATCGTTGAGACGCGGAAGTGCGGGGTAAATTACTTTTTCGGGGAATCATCGTTCGTTACGCGGTGGCGTGAACATCCTGGGGCCCGGGGAAAAGGTGACGGCTCCCATTTATAGTGCTGACTAAGTGCTGTTGTCGTCGAGGGGAAGACGAGCAATCTTTGTGACTGGTCTCGTTAAGCTGCCATCCTTGGTGCTGAGTTCTACGACTCGGACGACGTCATCCCTTCCGGGCAGAATCTTCTGGAGTCTGGGAAGATTATCCTCCTTTATGAGTACCAGCTCACCAATCTTGGGTCGACTGGTTTCCGTAGTCCATTTAGATCGGGATTGGAGAGTGTGCAGGTAGGATTTCGACCACAAGGTCCAAAATCGCTGAGCCAACGCTTGCACTAAGCGAAAACGTCGTAGGGTTGATGGAGGAGAGGATTCATGGGAATGTTCGGGTAATGCGGTAAGTGGGCGACCTATAAGGAAATGACCAGCGGTTAGGACTTCGAAGTCTGTAGGGTCTGAAGACAGAGGGCAGAGTGGTCGAGAGTTGAGAACGGCCTCAATACGGGCTAAGAGTGTAGAAAATTCTTCAAAGGTCAGATGCTGCTCACCTAATACGCGATAGAGTAATTGCTTAGTAGATTTCACGGCTGCCTCGTGCAGACCGCCAAAAGAAGGAGCTGAGGGCGGATTGAGCAACCATGTGATCTGCTGTGTGGCTAGCTTGTGCGTAATTCTATCATCATTGGCCTTTAAGAAGTTTTGTACTTCTATGAGCTGATTTCTTGCGCCGACATAGTTTGTACCGCAATCAGAGCGAATTAGGGTAGGGATTCCGCGCCGACTAACGAACCTTTGCAATGCCGCAAAAAAGGCGTCCGTAGAAAGTTCCGAGACAGCCTCTAAGTGCACTGCCTTGGTGGCGAGACAAACGAAAACACAAAAGTAGCCTTTGAGAAGTTTGGCATTGCGTAGAGTACTTGATTTAATTAGGAATGGTCCGGCAAAATCCGTGGACACTTGACTAAACACCGGTTGTGGTTTGGGTGAACTAGTATATTTCTAAACATCATCTGGATGTCTGTACTAAAGACCACTTTGTGAGTACGAAAATTTAGAATGATGTCAGTAATATCACGTTGGAGCGGTGGGCCAGTGTGCAGACAGTCATTAAGACTGACACCATTAGAGCTCTTACAGCTGCCATCAAAAACCGTGCGAAGTTTTTCAGAGTTGGCTTTGAAGATGCCATGATGCGGGACGTAAAAATGGTCTTTTCCTTTAAATGTGCTGGGGTGACAAAGAGCCATGTGGCCCATGTCAATGTATTCCTTCATGAAGTCGATATATTTTGAGCGGAGGGTAGGATCTCTTTGGAGTTTGCGCTCCAAATTAAGGAATCGTCGTAGTGCAATAGCGTGGGTTGCACCGAGCTTAGGTGCCTTTGTAAGAAAGGGAAGGGATACTATGTATCGCCCTGTGGGATCACGTGTGGTGGTAGAACGAAAGTTCTCCTCACACTCGTCAGAGGTTGAGTTGTCCTTTGATTGCACTTCTTCGACTTCCCAGAATCTCTCCAGAGCGGAGTGTATTTCTTTATTTGAGTGTTGGGGTTGTAAACAGTCAATATTTACTAGTGCTGAATTAACTTGAGGCTCAGGCTTTGTGTAGTTTGGATTGATAGGACCTAAAAGAGCGAAATTGAAGATCGTGCCGAAGGCTATTGGCCTGCCGGGGCCCAAAAAAATTTTGTTACCATCCAAAATTTGGCCCAAGACATCAGAACCTAAAATTAAGTCAATAGCGGCTGGAAAACGATAAGACGAGTCTGCTAGGGGAAGCTGTGTCGAGTCGAGGAGTGGAACAACGTCAGGTAACATTGTTAATGGTAAAAGACCTGTCAAATCTGGTAGAATGTATGCCTTTGCGCTAATTACTGGGACTTCGGTGTGAATAGGGCGGAATGTGATGGTAGTTGAAGAACTAGAGTTTTGAGTCTGCTGATTACCGACTCCTGTAATTTTTAGTTCTGTGTGCTCGACAGGCAAACGTAATTTTTGTGTCATAGTTTTAGTTAACAAGGTTAGCATGGAACCGCTGTCTAATAATGCTCTTGCCTTATGAAATTCTCCAGCGTTGTCTGCTAGTTCTAGGGACACAGTGGGT
The DNA here is from genome assembly GCA_019925095.2 of Dendrolimus kikuchii. Classification (NCBI taxonomy): domain Eukaryota; kingdom Metazoa; phylum Arthropoda; class Insecta; order Lepidoptera; family Lasiocampidae; genus Dendrolimus; species Dendrolimus kikuchii. Next base: position 19,588,648 of record CM034396.1, on the reverse strand, counting down.
AATAAAACTGGTGGATCGTGTACTGTAATGTGCTGAGTATGTGCTGAAATATGACTGTCATTTTGGTTAGCTTTATCAGAGGAAGTAACAGGGCTGCCGGGCAAGTGATTATTATGATAAACTTTATTATCATAGTGCTGAGTATGAAACTGGGATTTATTTTGTTTACGTGATGTAGTGGATGGTGTATATTGTAGCGATGGTATGGGTGGGTGTAGTGTAGTATTGTGTAAGTGAGTAGCAGGTAGTCATTGTTGTGAATTAATAGGTGAATTACGACGAGAAGAGTTTCTTGATTCCGTGGTTGGGCGGGTGTGTTCTTGTCCTCTTAGTTGTGGGGGCAAGAGGTGAGAATTGTCATATGTGGGTGATTCAAAGCCACTGCGATGTAAGGTGGTATGGTGTTTCTCGCTATCACATTCTCTACACCGTCCTGTGGATCTGCACTCGTCAGAGTAATGGGGTCCTAGACACTTACGGCACCGTTCATGAGCTTGGATAAAATCCCAGCGCCCTTGCGTAGGCTGTCTTAGGTATTCACCGCAGTTCAGCAACCTGTGTCCTCTAACGTGACACCAAGGGCAGTAATAATTATTGGTCGGTGCTGGTGGGTGGGCGGAATCTTGTGCTATGGGCTCGAAATATTGTGTAGACTGTGGGTATCCTTGAGCGTACTGTACAGGGTACGCTTGACTTTGTAGAGGATATGCAGGGCGCGTTAAAGGTGGGCGGACGGAAGTAGTGGGCTGAAAACGAACGTGCCGAATTTCTGGTCTGGGTGCAGAAGCGCGTGGTTGGTACCGTGCTGAGGGAGAAGCACGTTCAGTTTGTCTGTATGTCGGGCTGAGGGGAGGGGGGGGTGGGTTATATGTCTCAGTTTCTGTGCAACGTGCATGGTCTTCTAAGAATGTGATTACATCCTTTAAGGTGGGCAGAGTGTCTGAAGACCCATGCGTTCGTTCAAATAATGTGCGAAGCTCGCCCTTTAACTTCCGCACTACTATTGACACTAGGACGTAGTCTGAGTCATGTAGTGGTAAGTTTAGGTTTTTAAGCGCCGATTGGGTTGAAATAAGAGGGGCTAAAAATAACTGTCTGATTTGTGAGCGGGTGGTGATGTGGGGTAACTCTAGTATCATATCTATAAACCTATCAATGAGAACTCGGCGATTTTCGTAGCGATTGGCAAGTGTTGTCATCGCTACATCGTAGTTCTCATCGGTAACCTTGAGGTGTGATACCATACTGAGAGCTTCTCCGGAGAGGCAAGAAAATAAATAGTGTAATTTAACTGCACCTGACAAATTACCGGCAGTGTCCGTAAGGCTTTTGAAAATTGTTATGAAAGATGGCCAATCCTCAAGCTTGGAAGAAAATTTGGGTACATCTATTTTGGGCAGAACAGTAGACGTGGAGAATGTGGGCGAGCTTGGTTTGATGCTTGAGCTGATGGTGATGTTTGCCACCAAAATTTTTTCATATGCTTCTATAGCCGAGGTGTAGTAGTCAAAGTACCATTTTTCCACTTTGTCGTCAAGGTCTTTAGAGTCCAAGATCTCATAATATACTGTATCCAACTTGCCCTTTATATCGTCCAATTTTGTAAAGCGCCCTATGAAATCGTTTACACTATACTTTTTGTCTCCTTTTAATATAAGGTTAGCTATCTCTAATAGGAAAGTTATGTACTTATGGGTTTGCATAAAGATGGCAGATTGCGATTTGGTAGGCATGACGATGAGAAGTGCACAATAAGAAAAGGAAAAGCAAACGAAAAAAAAAAAAAATTTTTTTTTTTTTTTTTTACTAATGCTAATAAAGAACACGCAAGAAAGCAGCCAGAGAAACGTAAGAAATACGAAATAAATAAAAATGATTAGGAAAAAAAATATATATCAAACTGTCGTGTGCGCTGAGTCTTAATAAACACGAAGCTATATATAAGCTATAAAAGTTGCACGGCAAGCTAACCACACCGAGTGAAACGAATATAATATTCAATATTATTATATCGATCCGATATCACGTTTAGTGCAAGTATTCGAGAATAGGTGTGCTGAATAAAGTACAGAATACGTACTCGAGGTTATATTAACCTACCTACGTACCAAAAATAGTTATCGTGTAGCAATTTGCGTAATTATCTGAGGAATGTGGAATGGGTATTCAAATATATAAGGGCAGAAGTAATATGTTTATAAGAAAACAAAAAAGAAAAAACAAGGGCAGAAAACGGGTAAATGGGCAGATTGATAATGATTGTTTATTTAACTTTTTAGGTATGCGAAAATTTACAATTTGGTTTGAATTAACCATAAAATGGCAAAATACGGTTGTTGCAGACTGTATAAATAGGTCGCCAGTTGGAATATTCGGTTCGAAAGACCATATGATCTGGCCGATTGCCAGATTTCAAGGGTGCAAGGGTAAGAGGGAATGGAGATAAATGGACTCACCCGTAATAATATGAGCTGAGTAACCGGAGCGTCTGCGATACAGGAGCAGCAGTGCGTGTTCTCTTGTTATATATCTCCCGCTTCACAACTAGATTCACTTGCCACTTATCACCAAGCTCTTGGAACCCGGTTAGTATTGCAATTGGGTGGATATCTCAAATGCGCGCGCGATGCGTGAATGTTTTTACGACGGATCGATTCAGACTGATCGTTGAGACGCGGAAGTGCGGGGTAAATTACTTTTTCGGGGAATCATCGTTCGTTACGCGGTGGCGTGAACAGTAACAAATTCGAGCATTACATCAATGAGGAAGGAGAACCAAGCATTGCAGTTTGCAACCTGTAACACAACAACCGCTTCGTCTGACATTGGCTACGTTCCACGAGAGACTCACAACGATCACGTTCACGACCGCGATTATTGCCGTTCCACATGTTTGCAGGCGCTACAATCATAATCTCTAGTGGAACGGATTATGGAGCGTTGATGTCTTAACGACAAAATACACAAATGTCATTGGTTGATTTGAAAATCGCGCCTTTTCAAGGGTAAACGATAGAGAGAATTAATGCTCTATGGTCAACGCACAGTTCGACCCACCTCTTGACATGGGTCATTGAGAGCGTTTTGTGATCGAAAACAATGACGTCATAAGTGACGTTTTTGCCACGACCATAAAGACCGTGGTCGCCATGTGGAACTCGTTGTGAGATACTAAAGGAACGCGCGCATTGTGGAATTAACTACATGCTCAAAATCGAATTATGAATGTTACATTACAGGCGAATGCTCGCGGTGAGGGTTGACAATAGCAAAGAGAGATGGGTGATTAAACGCAGAGGTTCGGGGTTCATTCCTGGCATGGTAAATTTCGTAAACGACGGTCTTACCTCCTCCTGCCCCCTATCCTATCATCCCTATTCCATCACATCTATCCCAAACTTCCTGTCTGATCCGTTCATTTCATTCTCTTATTTCATCCCTCCTAATCCATCTCAAAGGCTGGAAACGAGTTGGCTTCCTGGTGTTGCAAGCGCCTGTAGGGGACCATTAGCTGGGCTGTATGCCTGTTTGCTAGCATTGCAATAAAAAAACCAACTTTCCATTATTTACTATGGTCTGGGTGTCTGGGATCAGTCAGTAACTTGATTAACTTGGAAATATACCTACAATATGTGTGTCAGCCGATTTTTTAATTTTGTTAAAATTTGGTGATGCACATGTATATACATTCAGACATATTATCACGCCCGTTTCCCATGGGGTAGGTAGAGATTATGTCGATCTCCACTTGCGACGACTCTGACAATCACCTCTCGCTTAATCTACTTTCATTAACCTCTTCATACATGCACGATTATTTGAGATGTTTTACCCTGACCTCGTTTTAACACTTCTGCTATTTGATCATGTTCGTCGCGGTCTACCGGTACCAACTCTACCATTCACAATACTGCCGTACTTTTGTCTTGTGATTCTATTCACATGTACGAGCATGTAGGCGACGGCTAATTTCATCAGGCAGGCTGTCAGCCGTCTGCGTTATTCCAGCCATAAAAAAAATCAGATATAACACATAGCAACTATTGTGTATTGGATATATTTGCGTAGGTAACTGCATTACGCAGATATGTGGACTCCGCACTCAAAATGCGGCATATTTCAGTCATATACATAAAACATTTTTTCCGTGATAAGATAATATAAAAAAGTGCTTAAGCGACTCAAGCATTACTTTACACTGTGTTACCATTTTTTTTTTATTTTTAGTTTGTGACGCATTCATCACAAAAGCAATAGGGTAGACGACGATCAAACTAATTGCGTCACTTTTTATCATGTTACAAAAAGTCGCGGCTCCATAGATTTTGTACGAAAGTACAAAATTACGATGTCGTAATCTTGTACAAGTTAAATGATTCATGTAGCGCATTTATACAGTAATCAAAATTGTTTCTATGATTATATTTTACAAGCGGTTTCAGCAGACGTTGCTCTGCCCTGAAAAAATGAAAAATTTAGAACCCGATTCCAGCGCCAATTACCGTGTCTAATTTTGAATCTAAACCATTCCGGGATCCACTCAAACTCAAATTTTTCTACATCTTGGGTTACATTACATTAGTCGGTACTCACTGACAATAAATGATTCAGGTTTGTATTTACACTATCACTTTGGTTGATTCATCGAAATTGAATTTTTTTTTTTATTTTTTTTTATTACAGGAGTACAGCAGACAGGCAGGCGGCCCACTTGATGGAAAGCGGTTACCATCGCCTATGGACATTTGCAACACCAATGGTGCTACAAATGCGCTGCTGCTCTCTTAAGGGAGACTGGAACCTGGTCACTAGTGCTGGAACACAACTCAAGGTTGTTATGGCGGCATACTCTAGACCAGGGGTGGTAGCCATCCAGTCGGGCAAATGCCCTACCACCTGGTAAACAGACAGAAATGGACCGCCTAATTTCGACTTAAGACCATATTTATGTCGTTCATTAAGTCCTGAAAACTCTATGTTATCAAAATCCTAATGAGTTAAGCCTAATCTGTAAATCTCTCCAACATCATAAGAATTATGACGTAATATAATTGTGATAATTACATGTTTTATTAGTTTGTTCACTATCGTAACATTATCGCTTACTTTATTACAGTATTAATATTGTTAGCCAGTTATCAGGAAACATTCACACTTGCTACGTCATTATTTCGTCGCTTGTGGGGATTTCCGAGCAAGTTTCGTATCCTAAAACAGAAATCTGTCTACGCGTAACTACTGTATACAGGTTTTTCAAGCGGACCTTTAGGGCCAAATCCTTAATTATATATACCAAATAGAGAGTCAAAGTCAAAGTAATTTATTTTGTGTATACAGGTTTGAACAGTGAGCTTGTTATTATAATATCATTGGGTTTAAATATGATGTCCATAATTATAACAATTTAGATATCACTGTATCCTGCCACATATGTAGCTTACAAAATAATTGAATTTAAAGCTATTAATGTCTGAATAAAAATTAATACACAATTTAAAATAATAATAATTACAGAGTGTCGGGGTGAAGGTAAGGAAAGGAATGCTCCGGTGGTTCGGGCACGTGGAAAGAATGCATGATGAAAGAATGAATAAACAGATATACAATGCAAAAGTGGATGGATGCAGAAGTCGTGGAAGGTCACGATACACCTTCCCTGATCAAATTGATCGTGTACTAGCAGAAGGTGATGTCAGGAGCCTTAAGAACAAACGAGCGTCCATGACAAGAGCTATGAATATCAAAGAAGCAAGTGAGGTGTGTAAGAATAAGCCTGAATGGCGCTCTGTTGTTCGTGCCTACCCCGCAAGGGAACTGGCGTGAAGTTATGTATGTATGTATGTAATAATTACAATAATTAGGATTTCTCATGTCACAAATCAGATTCCTGTATTAATATTTGGGTCAGTAAGATACTCGTGTACTGTGTAATATGCTTTATTTATTAATAATTGTCGTAATTTTATTTTAAGACCTGACGTTGAGCTCCTTAATTAGTGGTAGAGAAAAACACTGAAAAGAGTCCCGAGGCTGATTTTGACAAAAACTAAAATGGTATCATTAGATTAAAAAAAATATCAATTACCCTTGTCTTTATATATTATATATTTCTTCTGTTTGTATGTATGTCACTAACCTCTTCCTAAACGCTTGGACCGATTGTGATGACATTTTTGTATATGTTCGCATGATCCCGGACCGAATTGTGAATCTGAATATTCACAATTCGATTCGGTAGGTGGCGTTGGGTTCAGGTTTCAAGATTTAATGAAATTTGTATATATTTGAGGGGGTCCCGGGATGGTTTAGATTTACGATTTGATTTGAATTATGACAGCAAAAAAAAATTGAGTATAATGACCACTTTCTTGCTAACTAAATTTTTTTAAATCTGTGAATGGGGACCAAAATGTCACAAAAAATATGCATAGTCACCTACAACCCGCAAGCGTTAACTTGAGACTTCACTCGGTTGACGTAAGCGCGAGGTACTGACGCGTCGATGGCGAGAGCGGTAAGAAGGCGGGGGTCGGGGTGGCGAGAGCGGTAAGAAGGCGGAGCTCGGGAGGGGAGCGCCCATTCCGCTCAGGTCTCAAGTTACTCTTGCGGATAGTAAGACCATTTTCGTGTAGCTGTAACGTTTAAGGAATCTCCTAGCTACCCCGCTGAAAGTTTCCACTCTATATATAATGTGTTTTTGTATAGTTAAATCTATTTATTTTAATTTATTGAATGAGTTTAGCAGACAGGCAGACGGCCCACCTGATGGAAAGCGTTTACCGTCGCCTATGGATATTTGTAACACCAGACGTGCTACCAATGCGCTGCCGCTCTCTAAAGGGAGACTGGAACTTGGCCACTAATGCCGGAACACAACTTAAGGTTGTTATGGCGGAACATTTTAGACCAGGGATGGTAGCCATCCAGTCGGGCAAATACCCTACCACCTGACTGTGGGTTGTTGTAGTCGCTTCTTACAACAGGCCGCCCGGCTGCAGGAAATTGTATTCTTTCTCCGTTCCTGCACGGATAATAAGTCTTAAAAGATGTTCCATTTTGAACGCATTAATAAAAGATCACAGGCTTTCCCTAATTATTTTAAAGCTATAAAGGCTGTTTAGAATATACTACGAATGAGAATTCCTCATACATTATACATGTTGAAATATAAACATTTCTAAAATAGCTTTAATATTAATAAAATGTTCATAAATATAATGGTTTGTTTATTATTTCTTTTCAAAATAAATGTTATTTGTAACATCAACTGAATTACCGGATGATGTAAGTGAAAAGCCGAATTACCGACAAAATTGTGTTGTGGGCGGCTTATTTACATGTGCTATGTACAGTGTAGTTCAGTGGGTAAGTTTATTTTTTTTAATAACGTCCCTCCTGACAATATAATGTCATTAAGATTTCTATCGTTTATTTTATTTTACTTATTTTATTGCAGAAGCACAGCAAACAAGCCAACGGCCTAACTGTGATGGAAAGCGGTTACTGTCGCCTATGGACATTAGCAATACTAGAGGTGCTGCTAATGTACTGCCGGCCTTGAAAGAGAAACTGGTACATATCCACTGATGCCGGAACGCAACTCAAAGTTGTTATGGCGGCTTACTCTAGACTAGGGGTGGTAGCCATCTAGTCTGGCAAATGCCCTACCACCTGGCTGTGGGTTGTTCAGGAATTAGTATTCATTTTCTGCAGGATTTTTTTTGCATTTCTTACATATTTTATTTTTCTTTGCAAAATCTTATTTGCTAATTAAGGGTAAGTAAGTTTGGTTAGCGTTTATTTAAGACTATGTCTGCCACTTCGTTTGTTAGGATTAGGTTTTTATTATATCTTCTGGTCTGTGGCAAGATATCGGAATGGAACTTACGTATAAGAAATTTAAAATAAACTTTCTGTTTTAAATGTTTGTATTTCAAATGGATTCCGTTGGCCTGTTGCGGAATTTATCGATACAGTTTTTCAATAAGACTGAGAGTCAAAAAGGTCTAAAAACGGTCACTTGCAACTTACTTATACATCGTATAAATATTAGTGTGCTCTTAAATTGGGGCATCTATTTTTTAATTACAAATAGACTTTTCAATATTGTTACTATGGATAGAAGATAGATATAATAAACATTTATAAAGTTTAAGTTGATGAAATGGTTGGCGTAATGTTTACAGCAGTCGTTTTGCTCAGACGTTTGTTCGGTTAAAGGATATAAAGCAGACGGATTATGGCAACAAAAACCTACTTACATAGTAAATAAATAAAAAAAATAGAATATGGGTCGGAAGCTTATACCTCCAGTGTTGAGGAGTTTGTGGCGAAGATGGCGCGACGAATGTTCGACCGCGCCGACAATGGCGGCCACACGTCACTCCACGGGATTGCTCCACTACACGCACGGCCACCAGACCATCAACGCACCTGGCTGCCGACTCCTCGTGATCTCATACGCTCACCTAATCAGGGCGATGGCGTGAGGTCGCAAAATCCACAAAGCTGCTGATAGGCCACCAGATGCCACAGATGGCCACCTAAAGCCCGAGATGGCCATCGAACGCCAATGAATGGCCAACTAAGCCGCGGAAGTAGCCAGCGGAAAGCCCGCGAAGGCCACCGAACGCCGCAGATTGGCCAACGAGAGCTGCTGAGAAGCCATCGCCATACGGAGAAGACTCCAGCAGCTCCAAACCCAATCACCGGTGGGTAGTTGCCCACTGAGTTGCAGCCGGGGTAAAGAGGTATACCTCGAGGCCCCAACCTCCTCATAACAAACCGAGGAAGAAGACCCTGAAAGCTTATACCTTTAGATAGTTTTGCCGCGTGCTATCGATAAAAATAAACATCTTGAGAAAACTTAGACGTCAAAATTACTGATATCTATATATATATATATATAAAACAAAGTCGTGTTTAGTTACACCATTTATAACTCAAGAACGGCTGGATCAATTTTTATGATTTTTGTGTTTCTGGAATTATCTTCGTCCGGAATGGGATAATAAGTATTAAAATATGATATTCATTATTAAAAATAATATCATTAAAAAAACATCAGTCACAACATCGCCATTATCATCTCAATTCATTCCTGGGGTTGTCTGGAAGAGATCGCTTTTTAGCGATAAGACCGCGCTTTGTACATAACTCGATATAGTTTTAGTCTTTGAGTTCATGTTTGTATTGGTGTACAATAAAGAGTTAGCTATCTATCTAACATCAGTCTAGCCATTCATTTGTTATGATCTTTCCAGGCCGATTTCGGCAATGGTGACTGCATTTAAACGCATTTTCAATCGTCTGATTTAGGTGAATTATTTTTGTTTATGTTCAAGTGGGTCCCGGGATAGTTTAGATTAAAATTTGAACAAGGTAGACGGTGGTGCAATCGAGTTCCAGGATTTAGGTGAAATTATTTTTGTGCGCGTTGAAGTGGATCCCGGGATGATTTAAATTCACAATTGGACCCGGTGTAGGTGGCGCCGCCGAATACCTATTTAACGGTGGGACCGATTTTGATGAAGTTTTTTGTGTTTTTTTAAATAGATTCGAGAATGGTTTAGATAAAAAACTGATCCCGGTTGATGGCGCTGCAATCGGTTTCTAGATTTTTGTGTTCAAGGGCAAGACAACGTCTGCCGAGTACAGCTAGCTGTAAACACTTTAATCCGCCTCGTATAAGTATGGCGGGAAAACTGCCAGTTCCGCTGAGATAGGTAGGCCGTAGTCTAGCATTGAGGCATTTATAGGCTGTTATAATATTGTACACTGATTTGTCTTACACTGTGCGTAGTTTCTCGCTAAACGCAAAACCAAACAGACTCTGTTACGTATCTATTATTGTTTTGTTAGTAACATGATAATTTAAGCGTCATCCTTTAACGTCTTTATACCACATACTTGGAATGTTTCAATACTTAGTTTTTCGGTTATCATGTTTAAGTTGAAAGTCGTGCAGATGTACTTAAATTATGAGAAAACTAAAAATGCAGGGTGACCGCCACCCAAACTTATGTATTTTGACTTTTTCAATGCCGTTCCTTAATAAGAAAGAAAGAAATAAGAAAATATACCACCATCGCCTTATCATCTTAATTCAGTCCTGGGGTTGTCTGGAAGAGATCGCTTTTTAGCGATAAGACCGCCCTTTGTATATAACTAGATATAATTTTAGTCTTTAAGTTCATGTTTGTATTGGTTTACAATAAAGTGTTATCTATATATCTATCTAATATTGATTTCAAATAGATTTTAATTAATGATATTTTTATTTTAGGTCAAGGGAAGTATTTGCTTCCAAAAATCATAAAATGTGCATCCCTCTTTAATTTTTCAATTACCGATTGAAAAATTCAGAAAAAAAATCAAAACAATAGAGATGAAAAAATATTTTTAACAAAAATTGGTTTGAACATAAGCCTTAAATAATTTTTGAGATTTGAAATATACATACATACATACATAACTTCACGCCAGTTCCCTTGCGGGGTCGGCACGAATAACAGAGCGCCATTTAGGCCCATTCTTACACACCTCACTTGCTTCTTTGACATTCATAACTCTTGTCATGCACACTCGTCTGTTCTTAAGGCTCCTGACATCACCCTCCGCTAGTACACGATCAATTTGATCATGGAAGGTGTGTCGTGGCCTTCCACGACTTCTGCATCCATCCACTTTTGCATTGTATATCTGTTTAGTCATTCTTTCATCATGCATTCTTTCCACATGCCCGAACCACCGGAGCATTCCTTTCCTTACCTTCACCCCGACACTCTCTTTCAGACCAACCAGACCAACAGATTTGAAATATGTTCCACTAAATGGTTTTTCATGTTTGCATAACCGAATTATGAAATTAGCGTAAGGTTTGTCATCTGTACGAAACCTTTCGTTTATGGATTTCCACCGTTTCTCCGTTTTTTATAAGGACATTTTTATATAAGACAAGATAGGAGAAGATAATACTTTATTGCTGACCAAATATACAATTACAAAAATGCATAATCACAATATTGTCATGGTAGAAACAATAAGCGGCCTTATCGCTTAAAGCAACCTCTTCCAGGCAACCTAACATACGGAATAATTTAACATAATCTGGCGATTTGGGTGGTGCAGATTATTAGATAGAACTTAAACAAACATACTTAAACTACACATTTTATAAATTACATACATACATAAATAACTTCACGCCAGTTCCCTTGCGGGGTAGGCACGAGCAACAGAGCACCATTTAGGCTTATTCTTACACACCTCACACATTCATAACATGCACAAGGCTCCTGAAATCACTTTCTGCTAGTACACGATCGATTTGATCATGGAAGGTGTGTCGTGGCCTTCTACGACTTCTGCATCCATCCACTTTTGCATTGTATATCTGTTTAGTCATTCTTTCATCATGCATTCATAACTCTTTTTTAAACTCTAATTTTATAAATTAAATACACATATATATATATATATATATATATATATATATATATATATATATATATATATTAACAACTACGGACTCTAGTTCCGTACCCTTTTTTACAATTAAATTTAAGAAGTTAGGAAGTTGTACACGCTTATTTGTTACAAATATATTGAGTAGATATATATTAATTAGTCTGTAGTATAAGAAGTAGGCATAATTATTTATGTACATAAAATAAGCTTTTTCTAAAAAGGTTTCTCTAAATACAAGCTTTTGAGGGCCTGGATATCATGTAGCCGCAGAGTGCTTAGACAAGACAAGTAAAATAAGCCCAAATACGACGGGTCTATCTTGTTTAGTACAGGAGTTCCTATGGCCACGTTCCGATTCCATCATCAGATTAGCTCCATGGTACCATATTATTGCATTGTCACGCGATATACATATGCGTGCAAAATTTCAGCTCAATCGGAAACCGGGAAGTTGGTCAAACTTAACTTGCGAGATTCCACCCGAACTTACATACATACATAGGTACATCCATTGCAAGTTAAATAAAAGCTTGTAATAAAAAATATTTCGAGGAATAGTGATGTACTTACATTGCTTACATGTGTCTTAAAAAATAAAAGCATATTATGAAAATTTGTCCGCCGCGTTTTTGGCAAACAAGGTTTGCACCCAGCTTATTGCTGTATATAAAAATGTCCTTATAAAAATCGGATGTATTAAACAAATGGTAAAATACATAGGTACATATTATCACGCTTGTTTCCTATGGGGGTAGGTACAGACGATGAATCTTCACATTCGACAATCCTGAAAAACTCCTTTCTCTACGTCTACTTTAATTAATCTCTTCTTTCATGCACATTTTTATTTGAAGTGCTTTTTACCTGAACGTTCTTTAACACTTCTGCTATTTGATTATGGCTTATCAACGCACATTCTACCATTTACACTACAAGTATTTGTTTTGTGATTCTGCTTACATCAATTCTCTCCACAAGGCCATCTCATATCCCACATTCCTTTTTCAACTCTTATTATTGTATCTAATTTCAATGGTAAAATATTGAGGATATAAACAATATTTACCCGCTTAGGAAAAAAATCTCGCCCACTAAACTGCCTTTTTACGATATACCCGCTGTCGGAGCAATTCGGTTTAATGGTGATATATCGTGTCTCAATTTTGTTTTTCGATAAGTGTTGAGAGTGTGTAACTTGAGAACGAACTGAAATGCTATATATCGATATAAAGGGGGTTTAATGATTGAGGTTTGCTTATCCGAGTGCGAGATAATGGGTGTCAATTTGATATATTTCATTTTCGTTGTGCTCGTTTAGTTTTGGCCAAAATCGCTATGGAACACTCAAAATACACGTATTTATTTTTGGATTTCACTGCTTGAGAATCGATTTTTATATTAAACCCCCGGTATGGAACTTTTATGAGGAATTAAATAATACAACCGTTAACTCATAAGCGTTATGTTTTTCCTTTTAAAACACTCCTGTATAAAGGTGCTCCCTCGTTGCGAGCATTCACCTGTAATATAACGTTACAAGTCCGAGCATTACATCAGTGAAGGAGGAAAACCAAGCATTACAGTGCCCAACCTGTAATGATATAATCTGTAATATTTTGATATAACTTTTAACACAACGACCGCTCCGTCTGACATTGTGGAATCAACCAAATGCTCAAAATCGAACCATAAATGTTTCGTTAGAAGCGAATGCTCGTCAGTCAGGAAGGCAGTATTGTAATGTAATGCAGGAAATCGAATCATAAATGTTATATTACAGGCGAATGCTCGTGGTGAGGGAGCACCTTTAAAGCTTACAAAACAAAACTTATACAAATCGGTCAGGCCGTTTTTGAGTTTTAGCGAAACTAAAGAAAAGCAATTGATTCCTTATGCAGCAGCTGTCGCACGTGCGTGCGTGCACATCACGTGGTTTTTTAATGTTTACGGAGTAATTTGTCGTGCGTTGGAATTGACATACAAAGACTTTTTCTATTGCGAAGCTGGCAAACGGGTAGACGGTTCGCCTAATGCAGAGATTCCCAAACTATTTAGTGCAAGATACTCCTTTTATGAACTGATACCTCAGATTCCATGGCCAAATACTTAAAAAATTCCATCTCAATTTTTTTTCGTATTGCTACAAAATAAGTACCAATTTAAAATATTTGCGGTTGGTTATGTTAGTTAGCTGGATATAATTTTCTCATCAAAACTTAACAAGGTAAATAGACAAGATTCAGTAAATATCAAGTGTAATTAATAATTATTAAAACAAATTAAAATTAAAAGTACAACAATGGTACTCCTACTAAACTATTAGACATTCTTATAACGATTTGTTGCACGTAACACAACTTGAAACTCTTAAAAGTTAAGATAAATGAGAACTTGTGTTAATTAATAGGGGACGATTTTTAGACCTAGACAACCCCCAAAATCAATTTTCGTTTATGTCGACCCTGCAAAACTATCTTCGACCATAGGGGGTCGATATAGGCCACATTGGCAATCCCTGATCTAATGGAAAGTTGCTACATCGGCTATGCACGCTTGCTACACCAGAGCCGAAGCCAATGTGATGCCAGCATTTAGGATGGAACAAGACCGATGTGATAAAAGGTATGGACTAGTGGAATAAGATAGGAGAATGGAATAGATGGAATTTGACAGATATGATATAAGATAAGTATAATAGAAGAATGGAATAGATGCATACGATAAGGAAGATGGGGTGAAAATGCGCCTCGGAATCGTTACTCCACGTACGAGGTACTATTATCTTGAAGAGAGTGCTATGATGTTGGAGGTAATTTATGGCTCTTGAATAAATATGATTTTGATTTTCTGGCTTTTATTTTCACTCTAGTAAGTATCTTTCTGTAGTACAAAAAGTCTCTCGTAACTGAATTCAAAAACCCGTATCTTTTTATATTTTGAATTCCAACCAATGTGAGCGGGTTTTATACACAACTGTCATTGATAAGTCGTATCTTTACTTCCTGGCTAACACAGCTATATAGGCATTGATTAATGATAACAAAAGTTCATTTAGTATTTGACAAATTAAATTTAAATCATTAAATAAGGAATTTGAAGTGGATAGCTACGTATTTAATTTATTTTATGATTATATGTGAATAATAAACATAGCATAGATCAATTGATATTGTTGCTCTGTTTTTCTTAAAGTAGGTAGCACAATGTCAAACGTCAAAAGTCAAATGACAAAAGTTTGACCTTGAACTTGGTCTGCTTTTGTTTATGAGAGAATTACATAAATTAACTAGTTTTCTTGTGAATGTTTCTAGTAAACTTGTCTAAGCGAATAATTAAATTGGGAACCCGAACGCGTGGTAACCAGGATCATGATATATTAAACAAAGTAAAAAATCTATAAGCATGAATGTGGTAAGTGTATCCACTACAATCTTAAGGCTAACCGTTTTACGCTGATATTCCATGACAGCGTGATAGCACATCGATCGCACCGGTCCTAACTTAAGTATTAAGGACTAATTTAAGTATTCACTTTAATTTGCATACCATACCTTTAAAGTAGAATGTATTGTATTGTTACGAGTTGCAGGACTCGAATTAAAATGCCGTTGGAATTACTATAGAATTTATTAGAACTACAAACACGTATAACACAGGTACAAATATAAGTCCAAACGTAAAGCCCGATTCAATAACACGTGCAAAGTCCGTCACTAAATAGTTTACCGAATGTACACAAGAGTTGCTCCGCTTGTGGTTATCGCTCAACTGCCTCGTGCATCAATCGAGGCATTGCTTTATACTGTACGGATGCAATATGTCTGCTCGGCCGCGTGACCGAATTTACTAGAATCATACCTGGCTAATGACTGCCATAAAAGATTACAATACACAATGGGCTGTATTTCTAATCACAAATTTTAAACACAAAGTAAACAAAAGAAGTCAAAATGCCGAAAAGGTAATAAAATGTGTTTCTACAGCCGCAGGTGTGAATTTGCCTTTGTCGGCACCTCGGTCGTAACAGTATCTTTAACATTGCATAACATCTTTTTCAATAAAATTATATAACTAAAATATATATCTGTATAAAACTTCATTTTTGAAAAGAAAGTTGAAAATGGAATTGAAAAGAAGAATATCATTTCAGTGAATCATTCGGAAATAATATTGAAAATCTTTCATACAATCTGATATCGTCCAATTCATGACTAAGTCGATTGTTTATACTATATTTTGTTGAGTTTGTTTAGACATAGCACATTTTATTGGTTTTCTTTATAATATATCCGTCAAATAAATGTTTGTTATTTTCATTATTGAAATATGCTTTGTTATTGAATATTTCGAGGGAATATATTTTCTTAGCCAGTTGAAATTTTACTGCAATATATTCATTGTTATTTATTAATTTATTATATAGGTATAAACCAGCGTCAGGCATCTATTGCCTGGCACATGCTGAACTGCACTTATTTGGTACAATCGCGAGCCTTTTTGTGGTATATACCCACATCTTTTAATTCATCGCCATATATCTCGCTATGTAAAGATCAAACTAACGTTTTTCTTTCTTTCTTTCTGTATATATTTTTTATTTAACTAGCTTAAAAAAATATGTGACAATTATGTTAATGATCGATTAATAAGTTTTTTTTTTTTTTTCTCTCCTCCTCTGCCGGACGAACAAGATATGTCCAGCTTTATTAATCTTTGTTATTTATTTTATTTATCTTTTATTTATATATATATTTTATCTTATATTTTTTTGTCTTTTCTGCATTTTCTTTTTTATGCGTTTCTATTTTGTTCTCTTTTTCGATTAATAAGTTAAAGTTTGCCAGGTTGTTTGCTACTTGAAAAATTCACCTATAATTTTTTTTATGTTTGCTTATAGGCAAACTGGCAGACGGGTCCGCTTGACGGCAAGTGGCTACCGTCGCCCACGGACATCTGCAAGACTAAGGGAGCCGATGCGTTGCCTACCTCGTTGAGACTTTAGATACTGTTTACGCCCTTTTTGAAGAGCCCCATATAGTAGCGCTCTGGGAAAATCGCGGGAGGGAGCTCATTCCACAGCTTGCTCCTGTATGGCATAAAGGAGCGAGCGCCACGTATATAACTTCCAAGTGTCAAGGAGGTGTGGATGAACTCTCAGTCACTGGCGAGCAGCGCGGTGGTAAAATGGCGACGTAGGTACCAAACTAAACAGTTCTTCAGAACACTGCCCATTGTACAGACGGTAGGACGCGCTCAGAGCGCCAGCGTCTCTTCTGAGACTTAAAGGTTCTTCCAAGGTTCTTAAACGTTACATACAGATGATTTTTTCAAGTGGGCCTTCACATCCAAATCCTAAACTATGCTAAATAGCAAAAAACACTCAAAGGAGTTTCGAGGTCAATTTTGATGAAAACTAAAGTGGTGTCATTAGATCTTTGAAAAATCATATACCCTTGTCAGGAATCGAAGTGGCTGATTTTGAAAAAATAAACACAGTCTGTATTATCGTACCAAATCATAGTGCAGCTTGTAAGGATTAATTTTTGTGAACGAATGTCAAACGGAAAGGGCTGTTTTTGAACAAACTGTTCTATTTTCCACTCATTAATTAAACATCAAATTGCGCCAGTTATTCGACCGCACCTCATTTGAACGCAATCAACGTTTACCTGTTGACTGATTTGATTGCTTCGGGTAAAATAACGTGCGTTTCGAGTGTTAATTTGTAGATGCTTATTCAAAGTAGCATAATTTTCATATTTTCCATATTGAATAAAATGAGGCAAGGTTGATTAATAGGAAAAAGAAACATTTTGTATAAAAACAACCGATTTGGTATAATAATAAAGGGTGTGTATGTTTTCAAAATTAGCAGATTCGATTCCTGACAAGGGTAATTGATTTTTCAAAAATGTAAAGATACTATTTTTATTTTCGTCAAAATCGGCCACGACACTCCTTAGAACGTTTTTTGGTATTTCGTGTAGTTTAGGATTTGGACCTGAAGGCCCAGTTGAAAAATTCATTATATATAAAATAAGCGGTCATTATTTTTTTGTGAACAATAAACCACACTTCGAACAAATATTCAGACTAATAATAGAAACAATTTCTATAACATTCCACGAGGAATCGAGGTCGGAGCCTCTAATTCAGCGAGTGCCAAGTAACCGACGCTCAGATCAACACAAAAACGGATCGCCAAAGTAATACTAATATATTATGCGTGTAATTAATTAAACGCGTGTACTCTTATTAAACACATAAACATGACACACACCTTTTATCAATAGGATGTAATCAAATATTCCGTCAATATATATTTTTCATTCTTCCCGCCCACTTAATGAAATCACGGGGCCATGTGGCAGGATTTCCTTTAGGGTAATTGTACACTGGTTGCTATATAGCGATAGTTGCCTGTCGCTTAAGCAACGGAGTGATTTTATTCACTCGCCGGCAGTTCGAGCGAGTAGATTAAGCTAGATTTTCATGTTGCCGGAACGTTTTTTATTTATTTATTTTTTATTGCAGGAGTTCAGCAGACAGGCAGACGGCCCACTTGATGGAAAGCGGTTACCATCGCCTATGGACATTTGTAACACCAAAGGTGTTACAAATGCGCTGCTGCTCTCTTAAAGAAGACTGGAACCTGGTCACTAATGCCGAAACACAACACAAGACTGTTATGGCGGCATACTCTAGACCAGGGGTGGTCGCCATCCAGTTGAGCAAATACCCTACCACCTGGCTATGGGTTGTTTAGTCGCCTCTTACGACAGGCCGCCAGGCCGCAGTTAATTGTATTCTTTCTCCGTTCCTGCACGGATAGAAACGTACCAGGAACTGTAATGTATTGATACCCTAGGGAGGAAAATGATAGTGCAAGACAGTTCAGAAGAGATGGATGAGATCGTGTTCACAGCAAGTATAGACGGAACTAGCTAAAAGTAGGAATACATACAAGAATTAGGAGGAGACTTTTGCCTGAAACGGAATTACAGATCCAGTTGCATTTTTCACTGTCGGCGTTGCATTTTACTAACAAATATATCGTTGGCATGGCCACGCGAATTTTTAAACTTTGTCTGGTTTAGAGAACGTAAATTATTTATATAATCTGCCTGAGTAACTTAGAAGTAAAAAAATCGCTAGCTTTCTCTATTGAAAGTATTTACTCGTCTCCTGATCAATAGCTAAATATATAGTGTCCAGTGTGCGGCCAGCCTTATCTTTATTCGCATGCCATGAACAGATGACAGCATTAACGTGACGGCTACCGGGCGATGACGCCACGGGTTAGGCAAATGAATGGCAAAACAGACATTTTTATGACAGGCGTCTATTTGAAAATATTTCCTGCGCAGTTTGTTTTTATGGCAAAGTTAAGCTGGTGGTAAATAATTAGTGGGTAGTGGCTACCGTCTTTTTTATACTCGTATAAAAACAGTTTATAATTTGTCGTAGTAGCAATGGACGGAACTCATGCACCACATAGGTAGTTAGTTTTCTGACCTAATGTGCATATTGTTACAATTAGCATACGCTAACAACGGTGAAAGGCAACATCGTGATGAAACCTGCACATCGATATAACCGATGTCTCAAACTTGCCAAGCCGCCTTGAACGAGCATAGTGGATGTATACTGTCCATTGCCCAATAGGTTGTTATTATTATAAAAACAGCAAAGCCGATAGAGGTCGAGCCGATTAGACGACTCATTTCGGCCTTTTAATTTGGATGAAACCAAGCGATCCATAGAAACGTAAACTTGAATGTATGTGCATTGATCATTCAATATCATCGAATACCATCGTGTCCGAAAGGATAGAGGTTCAGAACTGAAGTTCTGTTGCCTTTCAACCAAATTGATTCAATTTGATTGATCCGTATATCTGCTGATATTACACATCCCACCTCAGCCCGGCAGATCTTGATGAGATTTATTTTATTAGCTGTTACAGCCAAGCAAGAGGTGTGTTCACTTGGTGAACAAGATCAAGGACATCTCCAAAGTGTTACTGCACTTGAATTTTGAATAACTTTTATAATGCCCTTTTTAAACAACCTCATGAAATAAAGTCCACAAGGAAGTTGGCGACGGGAAGTCTCCTTAGATCATTGTTATACGCGGAATAAATGTTCTACCGTTACGTGTGGTTAGTCAAGACAATGTGGGTAAATATAGCATTGTAGTTATGGAAGTGACTCCTGATATTTGGAACTTCTTGTATTTCTGCTCTAGAGCAGAAAGGCTGACGAACCTACTCAATAAAAATCAAGCATAAAATAAGTCTACCAGACTTCAGCCTAATCAGCTAGTATGTAAATCCGACACTTTAACGTCCATGTTTTTTTAAAGTGAAACTTTAGAATCGTTATGATTTGAAACTTGATGTAACGAAAAAGCGACAATAAAAAGAGATAAACACATAAATCTATATATGACTCAGCCTGCGAGAGAATGAGATACGATTTTTTTTGTGCAGCATAGATTAGAGAATTAATATAACCGATGTTTAAATATAGGTACAAAAATGTAAAACAGTGAAAATTTAAAGTGATAATTAAGATTAATAAAACTACGTTTTAACGGTTTTAAGCGCGGTAATATAATATATATATATATATATATATATACACACACACACATATATATATGTATATATATATATATATATATATATATATATATATATATATATATATATATATAAATAAATAAATAAATTACCGCGCTTAAAACCGTAGTTTTATTATGTATACAAGTCGCGAATACTTAAGAAAATTTTATGATAATTAAGAAGTTTATTTCAAATTATAATGTGTTGACGGATGTAGGCTAAAGCAATTATATTTATATTAATAAAAGTCAGAGAAGAATTATCTGTGAGTATATTCTCTGAAGTTTCACTTCTACTGCCTGTGAACGGCACGAACATTTTCTTTATATGAACATTGTTAAGAATTTATTTTTATGTTTATTCTGTGCTCGTCTTCTAATGTCAATTCTTTCTGTTGGTTTTCCAATAAATAAATAATACCTTACTTCACTTCTCTTCTATTAAACTGAGACAGACACCATTTAATTTTTATGTCGGGTATAAAAACAGTTATTCCGGTCCATATCCTCTTCATGTCTCAACAAGAAAGAAATAAACTATGCACGGCCGTAAATCTCTTAACGGCGATTATTTACGTCTATTTAGTTATTCATGCTCTACGCTTTCTGGGAGTCGTAAATCCTATAATTGTTTATACTACAATACAGTTGTTTGATAACAAAATTTACGTATGCGGAAGGAACATTGATTTTGTCATTATTTATTTATCAATTATGTCGTTACACTATGGCTACGGGCCACAAGAGACTCACAATGACCACGTTCATGCCCTGCTTGCCGGCTTTACAATCAAACAGCATTGGCAATACCTCTGGTATTGTAAATATCCATAAGCGACGGTAACTGTTTTCTTTACATACATACATACATAACTTCACGCCAGTTCCCTTGCGGGGTAGGCACGAACAACAGAGTGCCATTTAGGCTTATTCTTACACACCTCACTTGCCTCTTTGACATTCATAACTCTTGTCATGCAAGCTCGTCTGTTCTTAAGGCTCCTGACATCACCTTCTGCTAGTACACGATCAATTTGATCATGGAAGGTATGTCGTGGCCTTCCACGACTTCTGCATCCATCCACTTTTGCATTGTATATCTGTTTAGTCATTCTTTCATCATGCATTCTTTCCACATGCCCGAACCACCGGAGCATTCCTTTCCTTACCTTCACCCCGACACTCTCTTTTAGACCAACTCTCTGTCTTACTTCGGTATTACTGTTTTCTTTTGTCAATGTATTTATCTGGTATGGTACATCCCTGTCTGGATAGCTACCACCCCTGGTCTAGAGTATGCCGCTGTAACAGGCTTGAGCTGTATTCCGGCATTAGTTGCCAGGTTCCAGTTTTCCCTTTAGAAATCGGCAGCACATTTGGTATTACAAATGTCCACTATGTTTGTAACAGGTTTCCATCAAGTGGGCCGTCCGCCTGTCTTCTGAACTCATGCAATAAAAAAGCTTAGCTCTTGAGATAAGAATGGTTATTGAATTCATTTTAAATCTGGCTACTTCAGAAATGTTTTTATCTTGACTGGTTATTTTCACTCGAAAGGGACATAAATAGGCACAAAAATCTAATTTACTTAATACAATCAATCGGAATTAAATAATATTATTTTTAAATCAGTATTAGTTTTATCTCGAAAAACATTTTGAAATTATGAAATGAAAATCTTCTGCTAACGATACCTAAACACACTTCGTCCTTTGTAGGAAACCCTTTTGCCCTACAGGCTGTTCGCCTGTGGAACTCCCTCCCCTTGAAAATCAGACAAGCTACATCCATTTGTACATTCAAACACTTGATCACTGACATTTATTTGTCCATTAAATAAAATTTGTTGCAGTAAATAGAATTCTATTATTGTTCGCATGTAAGTATATGTAATTTATACTATTATAATCTACTAGCTGTCCCGGCAGACGTTGTTCTGCCCTGAAGAAATAAAATTTAGAACCCGATTGCAGCGCCACCTATCGGGTCCAAATGTAAGCTATCCTATCTTTCAAGTCGGATCAAACTGCACACGGTGTGCAAATTTGATTAAAATCGGTCAAGTAGTTTAGGAATCCATCGCGGACAAACAACGTGACACGTAATTTATATATATTAAGATTTAATTAAGCATATCTATCTATATTATTTTATTATTGTTATTTTTTTTTCTTTATTACAATTGAATTAGTCTTTTAATTTAGTTAAACCACCAAATATTTTTCTTTTTCTTGTAATGTCTCCTTGAACATCGGATTGCCTGGAAGAGATCGCTATAAGCGATAAGGCCGCCCATTGTTCTAATGGAAATGTATTTATATTAAATGTCTAGGTTTAAGTTATGGTGAACAATAAAGAGTTTTCATTCATTCTTTCATTTTCAGTTCTTTCACAGTGATTCGAGGTCTTTGAGAACGTCAGAGAACTTGCAACTCAGGACACCATTATATGCTACGGAGATTTACGCAAGATCGTACTCTGTTCAGGCTGTGCATCTCTGGAATGCTCTGCCGGCAGATGTCCGATCTGCTAAATCTATACATTCCTTTAGCAGACTTGTGAAGGAGCACTATCTAACTGTATAAGGTGTTTAATGTTTGTTTTGTATGTCTATGTACGTATATATTCTTATAACTATAATATATGTATAATAATTATTTTATTATTATATTAGTATCTATTTCAACTGCACGCCAATGCTATCTATGCAATTAGATCTTGTCCATCCAAAGGTTGCCTGGAAGAGATTGCTTTTAGCAATAAGGCCGCCCATTGTAGTACCTTTTAGTATGTAAGTTTATTGTGTATTTTTTGCAAGCTTTTATTTAACTTGCAATGGATGTACCTATGTATGTATGTATGCATGTAAGTTCGGGTGGAATCTTTCAAGTTAAATTTGACCAACTTCCCGTTTTCCGATTGGGCTGAAATTTTGCACGAATGTGTATATCGCGTGATAAAGCAATAATATGGTACCATGGAGCTGATCTGATGATGGAGTCGGAAGTCGGCCATAGGAACTCCTGTACTATACAAGACAGATCTGTCGTGTTTGGGCTCGATTTACTTGTTTTGGCTAGCACTCTGCTGCTATATGATATCCGGGATCTCAAAAGCTTGTATTTAAAAACCTTTTTAAAACAACTTATTGTCTCTGTAATGTTGGTGTACAATAAAGAGTATTGTTTTAGGTTTTTTTATCGAATCATATTTGTTTTATACCTACTTGTAAGTAGTATAAATAAATAATATATATGCTTCATTTAGCAATTTCTGCTTCGAGGCAAACTATTTTTAAAAAGAGGTCTTGTTAAGATACTGCGTAAATAGTGTTTGTTACCTTATTAAGATGGTTGGTCAAGGCGACTGGCCTTTCATGACTTATCGCTAATTGATTATATTCAAGATTTTTTTACATGTTGTTTATAAATTAACATCAGTTCATTCTTGCGGCCGTGGCCTTCTAAGTATGTATTGAATATTCTGTTCTTTTCACACCAAATACAGTATGAAGCAAGCGGTCATGTACGATCAAAGTCCCAAGTCGAAACTATCTTTAAAAAAATGGTTAAAAATGTATATGTGAACTTTTGCCAGTGACATAATAATCTTATTAGAGAGTCCGCGCCAAAAAAGAAGCTCCATATACACAGGACTGCAATCGCCGTATTTAATCCTGCCAGAGTAATTATTTGCTAATCCGTAAATTAATGTAAATAATTATTGAATAATAAACACAAAATATTTCATAATTAAAGCTGTATATTTATTTTCTGGTTACTTTACAAACAAAATACTATCAAATAGCGGAGATGCAACTTTTATTTCCTTTATTTTACGTCGGATTTCTTTTGTGGCGCAGACTCTATATTGGAGTACTTGACAGTTAAGTCAACTGCGGAAATTTTTATGACCATAAGCCCATATCAGATGCTTAATTTCTGTCTATCCATCATCTTTGTCTTATTGGACGGTTCATTTCTGTTTTTTCGTCATCGTTGTCTTATCAGACGTCCATTTCTGTGTTTCCATCAACTTTGTCTTATTAGACGGTTAATTTTTGTTTTTCCATTTTCTTTGTCTTAACTTATTGGACAGTTCATTTCTGTCTTTCCATTATCTTTGTCTTATTAGACGGTTCATTTCTGTCTTTCCATCATCTTGGCCTTTCTTATTAGTCGGTTCTTTTCTGTCTTTCCATTATCTTTGTCTTATTAGACAGTTCATTTATGTCTTTCCATCATCTTTGTCTTATTACATATACATAACTTCACGCCAGTTCCCTTGCGGGGTAGGCACGAACAACAGAGTGCCATTTAGGCTTATTCTTACACACCTCACTTGCCGGTTCATTTCTGTCTTTCCATCATCTTGGTCTTATTAGTCGGTTCATTTCTGTCTTTCCATTATCTTTGTCTTATTAGACAGTTCATTTCTGTCTTTCCATCATCTTTGTCTTATTAGACGGTACATATCTGTCTTTCCATCATTTTTGTCTTATTATGATTTATAAAAACAAAAACTTGAAATATTCAATGTCATTAAATAACATCGTGTTCTTTCAGTTCTGCGCCTTTCACCCAAATTGATTCAATTTGATTGATGTGTCTACTATCAACATTGCAAAATAGAAGCCAATAGATTTTGTATGAAAATGGGTGTTTCTTTACCTCTACTGAACAATTGTCTCCCATTTGTATAATTTTATTTCATTTTTCTACATATAATAAAAATACCTTTGAGAAATGCAGGAAAAATTGGTTATAATAAATTGGGTATTTTCATAAAAAATTAAGCAAAACGTTTATGGCTGTGTATAAATCAACAAAACGTAGTTTTTCTTCTAGAACTCAGCTTTATATAAATTAAATGGCTAATAAAAGCACAATAGCCAATGTTATTAATGGACGTTCAAACGAGGATAGTTATTTAGCTAGTATACAGTAATTAGTTAACTGGTCACAAGTGTACAGTAAAATTTTAGTGACATCTACATTGTACAAGTCGAATATAGTGTTGGACGAAATTAATGCGTCTCTAAATGAGAGACTATAAAGTGCTTTGAATGTCTAGCTTGGTTTAGGGGCTACCTAAAATATGGGAGTTATTTAGTTTAGAATGTATGTTGTTACAGTCATCAAAGAAACTATGTTGCCTACATTGAAGCTATCTCAACATTACTTCTATATGTTTTATATATTACGGGTATTATTACTTATATATCAGTGATAAGTATCGTAAAATACCAAAAAAAAAATACCAAATTAATATTACAATCTAATCTAAAAATACTAATAAGTAATTTTAATATAACCTAAATTGACTAAAAGTATTTTAGTAATATAAGTAAGCAAGAATAATAATATCAGCCTCTCACTATTGGGGAGTGGACAGTATACCAGCCACGCTTATCCAAGGCGGCTTGACAGGATTGACACATCAGTTATTTCGTTGCGCAGGTTTCATCACGATGTTTTCTTTCACCGTTGTTAGCACGTGGTAATTGTAAAAGTTACCTATTTTTTTAACTATATTTTATTTTTTGTAAAAAATTCTGACCTAATGCAATAGGACAGAAAACTACCTAAGTGGTGTATGAGTTCCGGCCAGGATTCAAAGCCGTGTCTTTTAAGGACGGTTTGAAGTAAGCAAGTAATATTGTTAACATAAAATTGTATAAATTGTTATTAGGTCAACAAGAACGTTGCCGACAAACTGCGTTGCTCTTTATCAAAGTAAATGTTAGTAATAAAAAAAAATCTAGCAAAAAAAGTAACCGACTTTAAGAGTAACAAAAAAGCAAGCAAGTAAAATATAAAAATTATATACATTGCTAAAACAACATAATATTGCAAAATATAGTAATTTACGTTTATCTTGGCACTGACATCAAGATGTTGTAGAAAATATGGATTTTTTACTTGTTACTTACTCTTGAAGTCGATTTCTTTTTTGCTGATTTTTTTACTTCTAATTTACGTACATGGCATCCCATAACAAATAAATAAATTTATATGAGACTATCCTTAAACTGTATTAAATCCAACGCAAAAAGAATAATCAAAATCGGTTCATTAACAAAAAAGTTATGGCACATAAATAAAAACATATATGTTTCCATGATGGATTGGGAACCTCCTACTTTTTCTAAGTCGGTTAAAATATTTAACTTTTGGAAAATAAATAAATTAGAAAAAAAACTTCAACGGACAAGTGGAAAAACGAATCGCAACAGACAAGTGGCAAAATGAATCGCAACAAAATTATAACTTGTAGTTTTATGGGCAGGTTTTCAAATTGGACAAGTACATTAAAAATCTGTCCGTTGCGATTCGTTTTTCCACTTGTCCGTTGAAGTTTCACTTTTACTATGTGTCCCAGCATACATTTCGAATTTTCGCAGGTTTACTGCAAATTATGATTTTGGCATGTTAGGTTAGGTACATTTTGATTCAGGCATTTTTTATTTAAACATATTTTATTCTATCAAACAAAAAAACTGAATTTGATCCGGAATCAAAAAAACATCCATAGTCGTCTACTCTAAAATTATGCCACCTCTCACCACGCGATATACGTTCTACCCCCTCCACGCGGCCGTAACGCTTATTCGTGACAGAAAAAATCCTAATACCCCCCCGTCTATATAGCCGTTTCACTTCAATAAAGGTTCGCAGCATCTGTAGCAAAAACTTACTAACATAATTTATAAAATCAACTAGTATGAAATTAAATTAAATTATTTACATACCAAGAGCAGGGAATATAAGATTATTTTAGCAATATGAAGGCAATTTTATAAGAAAGTCCAAAGTTAACTCTGGTACTCGCACTAGGTCTCTATAGACCTAGGTCTAGACCTAGACCAGGTATCTATCATGGACTAGGGGGCGTTGACATTTAATATTTTTTAAACGGGTAGATGGTTCAGAAAATGTTGGGAATCATTAAGCTAGATATAATACCATCCTCCTTTAAACACTCTCTCCTAGGGACGATGTATTACACTCAACCATTAAATGCGTCATAACCTTATTATCCAGAGATAATGGACCTGAAGTATGAATATGGAGTGCAACTAGGGTAGCCTGCAGCTAATGGTAGGTGATGATGTGGATAATCTCATTTAACCATTACTTAGTGGTAATTAGTTAATACGTTTTTTTAATAGTTGTATGTACATATATAGCCATTTAATATGTATATGTATATATATATATATATATATATATATATATATATAAATATACAAACGTATGCCACTGAAACTAAAAGACCAAATATATAAATCTGTCATACGACCAGTCATGCTATACGGATCCGAATGTTGGGCCACTAAAGTGATACACCACAAACGTCTCGATGTGTGGTGTTACAAGAATGTATAAGGCGAGAGATGAGTACATAAGGGGATCTTTGCAAGTTGCACCCGTGAGTGAAAAATTGAGAGGAAGAAGATTAAGTTGGTATGGGCATATAATGAGAAGGGATGAAAGTCACGTGACAAAAAGAATGTTAAATTACAAGATGGATGGATAAAAATGTATAGGTAGACCAAAAAAAGATGGATGGATTGTGTGAAGGATGATATGATGATTTGTGGTATGAAAGAAGATATATGCCAGAATGGAGGAGTGTGGAAGGAAGAGACATTGTGCCGATCCCAATTAATTGGGATACGGTGAAAGAAAAGAGAGTTAGTTACAGCATTTATAACTCAAGAACGGCTGGACCTATTGTTGTGAATTTTTGCTTTAATTAGTCCCACAAACTGCTTCTGCTAGCGTTTTATCGTTTCTCCTTAACATTTGAATTTCATGAAGAATCAACCAAGCTCATTCATATCATGTACATACAAAGATGGGTTCGGTAGATAGGACCAACGCTCACTGGTTATGTCAATTGGTTGCAGAATCCTAAACAGCATTTGATTGAAATTATCCCAACAATAACTCAATGGATCTTGCCTAAACCAGTTCTTGCTAAAGCAATTTCTAAGTTTACCACTTCAATATTTTCATAATTTTACACAAATTCATAGATTATCTGTGCAGGAACGGAGAAAGAATACAATTTCCTGCGGCCGGGCGGCATGTCGTAAGAGGCGATTTAATAACCCACAGCCAGGTGGTAGGGCATTTGCCCGACTGGATGGCTACCACCCCTGGTCTAAAGTATGTCGCCATAACAACCTTGAGTTGTGTTCCGGCATTAGTGATCAGGTTCCAGTCTCCCTTAAGAGAGCAGCAGCGCATTTGTAGTAACTTTGGTGGTGCAAATGTCCATAGGCGATGGTAACCGCTTTCCATCAAGTGGGCCGTCTGCCTGTCTGCTGATCTCCTGCAATAAAAAAAAAGGAAAGACTAGGCGACGACACACTTTTAATGACTTTGGTAAAGAAACTCTTTCCCTTTATTGACCTAAATAAAAAGTCATTGAGGAAAATTATTCTCTAAAGACCTGCTATAAACTTTAAATAATTAATATTATATAGAAGATACAGAAGTTTCTAAAACAAATTCAAATTCAAAGTTTTTATTCAAAATAAGTTCCACTGGAGAACGCTTTTTGAAGGTCATACATATAAGAAGAGAAGAGAAGAAGCGGCAAGAAAATCCCCAGCAACACGTCTAGCTAAATATTGTTTTTCTTTATATTTCTTATTCTATTTATATCTCAAGTTGTTTTTTTTTATAAGTTTTATACAGAAGTATGTTACAGAATTACTTTCTGAAGAATTAATGGAGTTGTAGCAAACACTGTTACACACACACACACATACACACATACACACACACACACACACACACACACACAGTTAATGTTACTGTTGTGACACACAAGACAGACAGACAGCCGTAAATGACAATTTAATAATGTTTCCCTTGGTGAAGGCTGTGGAACCCTAAAAAAGACCTAAATATTATTTATTGTATTGGATTCAAAACATTTCTAGTTTCATAATCACACAGCTAATATCCCTTCAATTAAGTATTTAAATTCAACCAATTTTATAAATGTTGTAACAAAATTAAACAAAGTAAAACACTATGAACCAGTTTATATTAAACCGTTTTAATGAATCTTCAGTTCAGACGGATTGGATTACCAATTTGCAATATAGGCTAACGAAGTGCATAATTGATTCAGAGAAGCATTTACTTATAATATCCGAAGAAGAAATTTATTTCTGAATAAATAGTACTAGTTTTTTTATATATAAGGATCGTTCAGACCCCACTTCACCCCTAATATAGTCAGGGCCTTGATACACAGCTATTTCAATATTAGGTGTTCTTTTCCAAGTCAGACCTTTCTATATATATCATATATATTACCCACACACATACACACACACACATTATTATAAATATTCTTTACTAGAGTTTACCCCGCGGCTCCGCCGCGCGTCAAACTCTAGTGCGTACCTCTTGTTTTAAGAGCAGGCGTTAATACAGGATATATTGTATTGTATTTTTATGTTGGTGCTATTTTCCCTCGGAAGTTTTACTTCATTTTATATCGCCCGGGATGAATAGTATCTATGTCCATTTTCGGTATTCAGACAGACAGATCGAGTGAAAGTCGCATTTTTTTTAAAGATTATGAATTTTTATATCTATAAACTTGATAAATGATTGGTCCCCCATACAAACTTTAATACCCTATTTCAACCCGTTCTAGTTTTATTTATACAACTAAATATTGTGTAAACTACACAAACGACCAAAACTACCAAACGTACTAAAACTACTGAAACTACCAAATTACCAACCAAAACTACCAAATCCACCAACCAAAACTACCACAACTACTTAAACTACCACAACTATCAAAACTACCAAAACTACCACAACTATCAAAACTACCAAAACTACCACAACTACCAAAACTACCACAACTATCAAAACTACCACAACTATTAAAACTACCAAAACTACCACAACTACCAAAACTACCACAACTATCAAAATTACCGCCACTACCAAAACTACCACAACTACCAAAACTACCACAACTATCAAAACTACCGCAACTACCAAAACTACCACAACTATCAAAACTACCAAAACTACCACAACTATCAAAACTACCACAACTATCAAAACTACCACAACTATCAAAACTACCAAAACTACCACAACTATCAAAACTACCACAACTATCAAAACTACCAAAACTACCACAACTATCAAAACTACCAAAACTACCACAACTATCAAAACTACCAAAACTACCACAACTACCAAAACTACCAAAACTACCACAACTACCAAAACTACCACAACTATCAAAACTACCACAACTACCAAAACAACCAAATCTACCAACCAAAGCTACCATAACTATCAAATCTACAAACCAAAACTACCGCAACTACCTAAACTACCACAATTACTAAATCTACCAATCAAAACTACCACAACTACCAAATCTACAAACAAAACTACCACAACTACCAAAACTACCACAACTACCAAAACTATCACGACTACCAAAACAACCGAAACTACCAAAACTACCAGCATAAACTACTGAAAAAAGCAAAACTACCAACCAAAACAACTAAAACTACCAAAACAACTAAACTAAACAAAACTACCTAAACGACCAAATTGACCAAAATAAACAAAATGACGAAAATGGCCAACCACAAATAAAAAACCTACATATATGACGTCAGAGGTGACGGAACCCTTCATCACCTCGTGCTGTTGCGCTTCACAGCCTCTATTACCAGCCGCAAGCAAAACCGCTCCAGGTGCGGCCTCGAGTCCTTACCTGACATCAAATAAAAAATAGTAGCCTCTGTGATCCTGGTTTTTGTAACGGTCTCGAGGTCGCACCTGGGC
Source organism: Dendrolimus kikuchii (assembly GCA_019925095.2). Taxonomy (NCBI): domain Eukaryota; kingdom Metazoa; phylum Arthropoda; class Insecta; order Lepidoptera; family Lasiocampidae; genus Dendrolimus; species Dendrolimus kikuchii. Next base: position 19,557,701 of record CM034396.1, on the reverse strand, counting down.
CGGTCGTATACCGTGCACTCTAACAACAGGTGTTGGATGGTTTCGTCACCTCCGGACTTGCAGAAGCATGCTGGGCTGTCCCTTAATTTAAATCTGTGCAGGTGAGCCGCGAACTCTCCGGGTCCGGTTAGAGCTTAGGTCCAATACGATGTCAACTTGGCGTCCTTTAGTATGCGAAATAGTACTAGTTATATCATCAGACCATACTCTGAAATAAACAAATACTTTAATCTGACAGGCATCAAGGTGTAACCGTTGAATCTTATCCTAGAGTCTCTAACGACTTTGTTCGATGTCATCATTAGTCATACTTATTGTTAATCCACTGCTGGATGTAGTACTCCCCAAAGTGTAACATAGTCCGGTCTTCCGTTTTCCACAGCTTGCTTCTATCTTCCGCAGATCATCGGTGCACTAGGCTGGAGAGCGTTCTACTTACGTTTTCCGTAACCTAAATTCCAGGTTTTGTCTGTTCCATCAGCTGTAGGTCTTGCGACAGACGTGGCACTGTCACTTTAGCTAGCGACGTCGGTTACCGGTTGGTTACATACAACTTTATATTATGTAATACCTATTCATGTACCTATGTTTTTGCAAATAAAGATTGATTTATTGGTAGTTCTCTTACGGATATTCTAATTTCTGAGTTTATCGATAGGCGCAACACTCAATCAACCTCTAATCACAACCCTCACAAAACAAACAAAACAAAATTTTAATTTGAGGCCAGTCCCACCATCAATGTCCATTTATTGGCACCATACTTACGGTATAACCTGTTTCTGATGAGTACAGGTCCAAATCCTGGATGCTGGAGCATAAGCTACTTAGACTATTGTATATGTCAAGGTCATGAGACAATCATTGTAACTTCGTGTGAAGCTCGCCAGTCCACTTCGAATAAGCGTTAGCACAACAGTAGAAAGTTTATAGGCTAGAACATTCGACCCTCAGTTAGATACAAATTAACTGTCATCCCTATTTATTATATGTTGCTGATCAACCTGATTTTGAAGTACAAATCTAGCTTAGGCAATTTGCCCAAGCCATCTCTTAGTATTCATTACTAGCTGTCCAGGCAGACGTTGTCTTGCCTTTAAAAAAATTGAACCCGATTGCAGCGCCACCTACCGGGTCCAATTGTGAAACTAAACCATTCTCGAATCCATCGAAATCGGTCCAGACGTTTAGGAAGAGTTCAGTCACATACATACGCACAGAAGAATTTTATCTATAAAGATAGCTTTTTGGACCAGAAACCCTCGCGAGCGTTCTCAGCACACCCTACCCAAGTTTCACCACAATCTGATCAATGGTTTAGGAACGCATATTGGACAAACATACAAACATTGATTTTTATTTATAAGATTGCTATTTCAGTAGTAACTCTGCTACGCTATCAGCCAACTTCTTCGTGTCAAAGTTGTACCCTTTTTACGATAATTGCGCGGACGGAGGAATATGAAATTTCGCACAGTTGTAGTTTATAAAGAGATGGAGTGCAGAATGCTAATATTTTTTTTAATTTTGTGTAAAAAATACATTAATTCAATTAAAAAAAACCATTACACACACTACTATGTATTTGACACAGACACGCATATATACTCTTTTGTTTATTGTTAAAGTCAAGTTAACAGTGTAGCCTTGGCGAAATCTGTGATTATAGAAGTAGAAGAAGTCTTTGACATCAGAACCTTAATAATGTTCAAACTTATAATTTAAATTAATTATTAAGATTGAATTACGACTACAGGCGACCACTAGTACGTATAAATATCCGAGGTATTAGAATAAATTAATATAATAAACTATTCGTAAGGTACACCACAACACACTTATGATTTAATAAATGTCACACACAAAAATTACCAAGAAGCGTGTATAAATACTTAAAACTTTCTTCAAACTTAAGTTATAGAACCTTTTTCTAGCCGCGCTCCTTAAAAAATATAGGTCCCAAGAAACGGGAACAAAAAAATGTTCTTAAAATGAAAACTACTAAACCAAACTATGTTAAATTGTTAGGGGACCAAATGGAAGCTATTCCGCGTCGAACAAAAAAAGAATCACGTAAATCGGATCATAAATCTCGGAGTAATCGGTGAACATACATAAAAAAAACAAACAAAGGAAAAAAAAGGAAAAATAAAGATCCCGACGAATTGAGAACCTCCTCCTTTTGTTCAAGTCGGTTAAAAAGGGTACGGAACTCGAGTCCGTAGAACTGTTAAAAAAAAATATATCCGAAGTAATTTTCATTACACGGAGCAATCATCACCATAGATAGGTTTGTCTAGTAAAAGATAGAAATATTTTACTTATATTATATTATTTATTAAACATTAAGAAATACAAGTTACACACACACACACACACAGAGAGAGAGGGTTATAAAACGGGCCCTAAATTGTGAGTCGACATGTTTAAATATCATTGTTTATTTATTATTAACAAACTACTACGATAATAAATTCCAGTAGCTTTTATAAATGTTATTTTAACAATGTCTATAAAATTACTGAATATAAATTTGTTATACACAAACGTTTGAACTCTTCGGAAATACTTCTAAAAATATCATAAAGAACAAATGTTATTTTTATTTCACTGGCATGGCTTTTGAATTGCGCAACAGTTTTAAATAAAAACGACACTGCTTACAGTCTTTATTTGCTCTTCAGAAACGGCCATGAAGCGCAAAACTATCTACTGCATAGCGCCTATCATTTATAATATTATATAATTCTAAACATGCCGTGTCTATACATTGAAGCTATTAAAAAAAAAAACAACTGAAATGCATTATGTAAACGATGGGGCACACAATGCATTTTTTTTTTAGATTTCTTGTTTGTTTGTTCAGAATTTACGTAAAAACTACTGGGACAATTTCGATGCGGTTTTTGCTGATCGACCGTAAATTTTTAACCTTAAAATCTGCACTACTTTTTATCCTGGGAATTCCGCGGAAATTTTCCCGGGAGCGGTTTGTAGTTGTTGGGGTGCGTAAAAATTAGCTTATACCTACACACTTTTCACTAAAACGATAGTTTTCATTCTTTTTTAAATGCGGTGGTACTTAGTGTCCCGGAAATCCCGCGGGAATTTGAAGACAAGCGTGAATGAAGTCGTAGGTGTATTCTAGTATTTAATAAACTCCCGGAAATGTTAATAGCTCAGCCTATTTTATTTGAAACAATGCCAGAATTTTTTTTTTAATGAACAAAAGTTGTTATACTGTAATTGAATATGAGAATGACAAAGATATAATTAATAATATTTTATAACTGGACATATAATTTTATTGCAATATTTTATTTAAACAATTTTTATAAATAATGTAATTTCGTTTTAATATTTTGCCATTGCACGCCTAATAAGGCAAAATGTATTGATAATAACGCATATTGTAACATCATGTGTGTATCATATACATATACTTTAGCAATAAATTATTCATTCATGCGGTTTAACAGAAGTTAGTTTAGTTTAAAAAAAGTTACTCCATATTTATTGGAAAACTGGACCGTTGAGGAGATAATATCACGCTAAACTTAAATGCGGCTTTGAAGTTCTTACGCGTCATTAAGCAAAATACATTATTAGTTTTTTTATTATTATTTGTGTGTAACAGTATTAAATATTATAAAATACTTATCAACATATGAACGTAAAAGTAACTTCGTTTTGTTTGTACCTTCTATACGGTCTTGGGAATTAATTATGTTATCACGAATTTATAGGATACTTACTATTTCGGAAAATGGATAGTTTAGCTGGATTGGGATAGAAAAATACTAGTGAAACTGCATGAGTATTCCTTCATGTTGCCTTGCAGGTAAATAGGCAGAGATAACGCCAAGCTCATAAAACAATGTGTCCTAGGAGTCGAACGACTGTTAAATAGTAGCGTGTAGCGTATGGTTCCTAGGCTCTATAGTCATCTACCAAAATGTATTTATTATTAACATTCAAAACACTAATCATTTTAAATATAGATTAAGGACATTTTTGATTGACAAATCATATTACTGTGTTAATGATTATTTTAATCATAGACTTTAAATTACTAAGGTAGTATACATGTATTATAATGTAGGCTGGTGGATTAATTTTGATTTTTATGACATTTATTTTAAAGAAATCTGCGGAATGACGGTCGCGGACCGCGTTCGTAATACCGAAGTAAGAAAGAGAGTGTCGGGGTGAAGGTAAGGAAAGGAATGCTCCGGTGGTTCGGGCATGTGGAAAGAATGCATGATGAAAGAATGACTAAACAGATATACAATGCAAAAGTGGATGGATGCAGAAGTCGTGGAAGGCCACGACACACCTTTCATGATCAAATTGATCGTGTACTAGCAGAAGGTGATGTCAGGAGCCTTAAGAACAGACGAGCGTGCATGACAAGAGTTATGAATGTCAAAGAAGCAAGTGAGGTGTGTAAGAATAAGCCTAAATGGCGCTCTGTTGTTCGTGCCTACCCCGCAAGGGAACTAGCGTGAAGTTATGTATGTATGTATTTTAAAGAATGACTTAATTTAATTATTATTGTTATTATTCGATTTTTTTTTTAATATTGATGTAATATTAATACTAAAAGTAGATAAAATTTATTAATTACTATAATAATAGGCACAACATTTTGCACGCCCTAGAGGCAAAAACATGTGAACCTATGGAATAATCCTACCTTCTTTTTTTATGTAGCATGTTTTTTGCAATAAATGATAATTTGATTTCATTTTATACCTTTATGGGTAAAGCTTATTGTTGCATATTCATATTTGCAACACTAAGAAAGCTGATAGATTTCTTGTATTAGACAAACTGGCAAACGGTACTTGGTGGTATGTGGTTACCGTCGCTCATGGACATCTGCAACAAAAAGGGAGCCGATGTGTTGCTCATTTCATTGACATTTCAAATAATCGTTTATGCCCTTTTTGAAGAGCTCCATGTTGTAGCGCTCTAAAAAAAAGATTGCTTAACTCGTCGAGATTTTATTTATTTTTTTACTCCTCTTTTAATAACCATCTGTTATAGCACTTTGGGAAAACAGCGTAAGGCAGTTGTAAAACACTTCAATTTTTGTTCAAGCATATTAACATAGATGAGTCAACAGAAAATCTCTAAATTATTTTTTAATGACGTTATTTATACGAATAATAAAGAACAAGAGACATAATAGTTTGAGATCCCAGTCACCCCAGACTTACGTGATTTTAGGAAAGATGAAATTGTCAGTATTGGTAGTTTAACATAAACTTAGAAAGGAATGGATACTCGCTAAGCTGATAGCGGGCGCGTTTTTCAGGTAGGAGGTATCAAGGGTGAAAAATAACCATGCTAACTTACGTCAAAGTAGCATGGTTAATTTTTACCTATTATGTCATATATTATATTGTTATAAACGAAGATATAACTTTTAACAGACACTTAAAAAAAATTGGAACTTACGTCATTTTAGGAAGGCTGAATTTTATATATATTATCAAGTATAATACATACATCATGTAAGAAAGCTTAAGTGGAAGTGGGCTGGACATGTGGTACGATACTCGGACCAGAGATGGACAAAAATAGTGACGGAATGGCGCGGCCCCACGTATGGCAAACGTCGTGTGGGACGCCCGCTTAAGCGGTGGGACGACGACATCCGCGCCGTCGCGGGCCCAAGGTGGCTCGCAGTGGCCGCGGACAGAAATCACTGGGCGCAACTGGAGGAGGCCTTTACCCGGATGGGGGGTCCAAAAGTAGAACAATAAAAATAAATAAATTGACGAATAAAATAATAAATATTAAAAAAAAAATAATAATAATAAATTGACAAAAAATAATGTGACATTTTAAAATTATTGTATAGTGTAATGTTATTATGGACCACATAAAAAGGCTTTTTATTTTTATTTTATTTATTTATCAAGTATAATATTTAAAAATATTTTCCAATGAGCCAGACAAATATGACGGGCCAAACATCTTCCCATGGTTATTTTCCACCATTGATAGCTGCTATCTGAAAACCGGCCCCGCTTTCAGCTTAGCAAGTATCCATTCTTTTCTAAGTTTATATTAAACTACCGATCCTAAAAATTTCATTTTTCCTAAAATCACGTAAGTCTGGGATGACTGGGATCTCTATCTATAAGTACAACCAGCAAGAATTTTATACGTTTACAAAAGAAAGGGTCTTTAAAAATAGCTCAAAGCTTATTATGTTTTTCATTAAAACTACGGACTTCACATCTTTAGTTCAATTTACTTTTTGACTGGTTTCTACTCTAGAAAATCTTTTGAAATAGTCTTTCAAATTATTTCGTATAAAGTTAATTGAAGTCTAATTTGAATTTTATTAGATTCCAGCTCGTCACTTAAAATCAGGTCATACCAGTCTTATTATAATATTCAACCATTACCCAGGGAAGCGCAACTCCCTCCTGGATTGTATGCCTACGTACCTACTGTGGTCGATAAAAGTTATAGGAGAGTCATGTTAAGACTTACTTTACAATTATGCGTTAACTTAAAAAAAACCCAGTTGCCCCAGTCAAGTTGCATTCACTCAAAGCCTTATGTTAATTTCTTTGACTACCTGCAAAGCAGGATTAACTGCGAGTGTTTCCCCTGCACACTACATATACCTAATGTTTCGTGTAGGTGTTTCGTGTTGTGTGGGGCAAAACAAGTGCGGGGAACACGGCTTAAGAAATGTCTCAATTGCCCCTTCTCGGCCTAAAGCTGGGTACGCCCACGATAATATTCAAGAGTAATAAGCGTGAGGGATGTAAATTTGAAGGAGCCATTATTACTAATTAGAATGTTCACATTAATCTATACTCACTCGTCCATAAGGGAACGATCCGCAACAAAAAAGGGGTTAATCTAAACTTTCCGGGGACCAACTCAAACACACAACAAAATCATCAAAATCGGTCCAGGAGATTAGGAGGAGTCTAGGACCCGATTCCAGCGTCACCTACCGGTTTCAATTGTGAATCTAAACCATCGGGGTACCCACTCAAACACACAAAGAAAACCATCAAAATAGATCCAGGAGATTAGGAGGATTCTAGGCCCCATTCCAGCGCCACCTACCGATTTCAAATGTGAATCTACACCATCCGGGGACCCCCACTCATACACACAAAGAAAATTATCAAAATAGGTCCAAGAGATTAGGAGGATTCTAGGACCCGATTCCAGCGCCACCTACCGGTTTCAATTGTGAATCTAAACCTTCTAGGATCCACTCAAGCACACAAAAAAAAATCATCAAAATCGATAAAGTCGTAATCAAGTTATGCGCGTATATACATTTCTACGATTAATTTCTATTTAGACAAATTTCATTTAATTTCAACGTTAACTCTTAATAAATGTTTACCGACTGTCAATAGAGACTAGTGGACTAAGCTTTAGCGCGTCTACATTTTTGAAAGGCACAGGTTTGATTTCCGGCGAGGTATTTTTTTTTATTCCAAGGAAACAGGCAAATGATCCACCTGATGGAAAGCGGTTACCGTTGCCTTTGGACGTTTGCAACACCAGGGGCGTCGCCAACACGTTGCCGAACTCTAAGGAATTTTATAACGCCCTTCTTAAAAAACCCCATGTCATAGCGCAAAGGGAAAACCGCGACGGGTAGTTTCTTCCAGATCATTGTAGTATGCGGAATAGATGTTTTAGAGAACCATTGGGTAGTTCAGGGTGGGAGCTCAAGGAAATGGGGGTGAACATTCCGTCGCTGGCGAGCGACCGCAGTAAAAGTAAGGCATAGGCACTAGATTAAACAATTCCTCAGAAAACTCACCGTTGTACAGGCGTACATTTTGAAAACGAATTTATTTTGATCTATGAATATGGAATCGGCCATAGAATTATCCGTTGTATTCTACCCCTAACATGTGTGTTTTTCTGCAAATTATAGTCTTCAGGTATTATAGATATAATTCAATATAAGTAATAGGCATTAATTAATTAATTTTCTTAATTATAAATGTTTATAAACTTATTATAAGAATGACTAAACAGATATACAATGCAAAAGTATTGGATGCAGAAGTCGTGGAAGGCCACGACACACCTTCCATGATCAAATTGATCGTGTATTAGCAGAAGGTGATGTCAGGAGCCTTAAGAACAGACGAGTGGGCATGACAAGAGTTATGAATGTGAAAGAAGCGAGTGAGGTGTGTAAGAATAAGCCTTAATGGCGCTCTGTTGTTCGTGCCTACCCCGCAAGGGAACTGGCGTGAAGTTATGTATGTATGTATAAACTTATTAATATAATAATATTTTTTTAGGGTTTCGCGACTTGTATACTTAATAATTCATAACTCATTGACACTTGACATCTTTGTCTCCCGTGATCACCACGGCTACTATAAAAAGTGGCCGAAACGTCGGAATAATAGAAATCAAATAAATAACCGCGCTTAAAACCGTTAAAACGTAGTTTTATTATTAATATAGTTACTTAAAAATATACTTACAAAGTAGTCCCAGAGTTTCGACCTGAAACAACAAAAGCATTAGGAATTAAAGCCAACATATCACTTCTACATTCACAATGCTGTGCAGTCCTTAAATCTTCGAAGTAAATGAATCAAAGTATTCCGAAACCCTTTTAAAGGATAGAAATAACATTTTCTTCATGTAAATATGTGTTTAGGACTGTTCAAAATTATCCGCAAACATTCGCTTCAAATTGTTTGATGTAACTTTCGAAAGAGCTGCGTATTAAACCCTCCTGCTACAAAATATTTAAACTAACAAATTTTATATTTGAATATTATGATGAATAAATACTAATAATTAGAAATCAGGATTTTAGACACATAAATTTACATTGTTCATACTTAGAAGATCATTTTGATAAAATACACACGAGTTTTGAAATCACTTGCTATGTATAAAATCAACGATTTGTAATCATTTTGTTGTTTGATAAATAAATGAAAAAAAAAAAAAAAAAAAAAACTTGCACTATTTATTTATTGTCGTAGTCGACTTATATAATAACAACCCATAAACGTCCCACTGTTGGGCTCGGGTCTCCCACTGTTGGGGAGCGGATAGTACACCTGCCACGCTTGTTCAAGGCGGCTTGACAGGTTTTAGACACGGGTCATCAAGATGTGCAGGTTTCATCACGATGTCTTCCTTCACCGTTGTTAGTGTAGTGGTACACTTACAAGCCAATATATGGCGCTGTGTAATAATTGATGTCACAAACGTTTCCGAAACATACAAAGAATATATAGAAATTTTCAACTATAACAGATGGGAGGCCTGCTAGGAACAATTACCTATATAACCTCGCTGGAAGATCTTCCTTTAAGACGGAGGACTCCTCCCAATGTTTCTACTTACGTTTTCCATTTTACCCTAGTTTCTTTTGAATTTATCCCTAAAATTCCCTAAATTACTTTTATAAATCCTTTATTTAGGGAGCGTAAATAAAATACAGAAAATAAACCACAGCATATTATTTAATGTAGGTATATATAATAACAAAACGCCCACAGAAGATCATAGATCTACAGGATTAGAATTTTCGGAAATCGGCGCATTGCTTTTATATTCTTTTGGTGCACGCAACATAACACTGTTTGGTTCTAAAATTGAGCAATTGTTTGTTAGCATTCCCAGCTTTGTATGAAGCAAGCCGTTCAGGGTTTCATTAAAAAGCTTTTTTCTCTTGTCAGTTTTTACATTTTTGAGAACACTGAATAATCTTTCCACCTCAGTATTTGAAGAAGGAACTGCTAGTAAAAGTGAAATGACAACTTCAAGGTTTTCGTAAATGAAATTACCATGATAATCTTTCATGCTTAAAACCTTGTTCCAATAAATTTCCGCTGGCATTGTTTTTACATCTTCCTCACTTTCAACACCAAAGTACTTGACTTCTATAAGAGCATGATGTCTTCATTCATTGTCTGCTTTCTGCATGTTGCACTTTGTTTCTAAAAACTTAAATTGATTAAACACGTCTTTTACAGATTGTTTCTCTAGATTTCTTGCTACTTGAGGGTCTACATATTTCAATAAATCAAAGAGTTTCTCATTCATGTCGAACCGCTTTTGTATTTGCAATACTATTTCCACATAACATTGCTGACAATTTGCATAAAATTTGTTTAATTCTTCTATTGGGGCTTTTGTCTTTAAATCTTTAAATCTTAAATAAAAAAAAGTGGGTAGGTGTCAAAAAAGTAAGACGTTTTTGAAAGAGCTCTTATAAGATTAAATTCAATTATATTGTTTAATTATCATATTAATATAAAATAGTACATGCATAAATTCAGTGTTTAGTTAACTCACCTGCCTTAGTGTTTTTCCCACAACAACACAAGCATTCATAAAGATCAAGCTCACATTACAATGGATTCTATACAAGAGACTATTTCTCAACTTGCTACATCATTTAAGGAGCGCATGGACAATTTTGAAGGTGAATTACAGAAAGGGAATCCTTCATCATCCAATATATCCTCTCTGTCAGCAGAATTTGCAACTTTCAAAGTGTTTACTATTAATACTTTGAAAGTACTGCAACATCAAATAGAGCTGCTTCAGCAATCCACTGATAACATAGAAATGCATAGCAGGAGGAAAATTCTGCTACTACATGGAATTATTGAAAATAAACAGGAGGATATTGCAGCTGTTATTACAAAATTGGTTGTGTCTAAGTTGAAAGTAGATGACTTTAGTCCTGAGAATATTCGCCGTTGTCATAGAATGGGTAAGCCCCCAACTTCATCAAAGAAACCTAGACCTATTCTTGTTAAGTTATGTGATATGACAGTCCGCAACAAAATCTGGTCAGCTAAAGCCAAACTGAAAGGCTCTGGCGTCACTGTGTCTGAATTCCTTACAAAGATGAGGCACAATACTTTCATGCAGGCTCGAAAGCGTTTCGGAATATCAAAATGCTGGACACAAAATGGTACAATTTTTGTGGTGGGCTCTGATGACATCCGACATCGTGTTAATCTCCTATCCGACTTGAATAATATTCCACTCCAGCCAAGAGATGAACCACATTCAAATAAAGATGCTTCTGTTGCCATAAAACCACGCAAAGCTGCGACGTCGTCTAGGAAATAGTATCAAATCGTTTCTACAGGTTGTTTTAACGTACAATTAAGCTTGATTGTTAAACTGTCTTCTTTTTCTTTTCTTTTTGTAATTCTGATAAGCATTATAAGGCACTAAAAGTTTTGAAATTAGTTGTCAACAATATATTAACCTAAAAGATTTTGTTATAAATAAACACCTTGATAGTTTCTTCATTCATAATTTGTTCCATTTAATTCATATTTCTTACTTTTAGCTTCAAAAGGTTATGTTTATGTTATGTTATTATTTTGGTTAATTTTCCGTTCAGAAATACGATTACTTTTACTGTTGATGCGTTCAGAAACCTAACAAAACTATAGTGCTATTCTATTATTAATGCGTTTCACTGTTACATTATTATTATATTAATTATATTTGTTCATTTTATTCCTTTTCCTTTAAGATAAAATGTTTGTGTTGTTTTAAAATTGTTAATTTAGTTGTTTCTCTTTTTGTAACTGGCAGGTGAAATGAGATTTTTATTTTTACTGTTATTTTATATTTATTCTATTATATATATATATATATTTCCTTTAATAAATATATAGTATATATTAGTTTATTACATATATAGATATATATTTAAATATATTTGTTAAGATGGCAAGTTTTATATGTGATTCTGAAAGGTCTGAAACTGAATCTGAGTATGTGTCTTGCTCCTCTGACAGTTTTTGTAGTGACAGTAAACCTTTGGTTGAGCTGCTAGAGGCGCGTTTTTCCAACTGTACTTCTCATTTTAATGTTGTTCATATAAATGCGCAGAGTATTCCAGCTCACTTTACAGATATGTTGGCGTCGTTTAATCAAAATAACATCCACGCAATACTAGTCTCAGAGTCCTGGCTGAAACCTTGTCTCCCATCGACATCTTACACCTTGCCTGGATATCAACTTATAAGAAATGACCGTATAGGCAGTGGTGGTGGAGGCATTGCCATTTACCTTCGGTCACATATCCCCTTTTCCATTATCAGCTTGTCTCCACAACCACCCGCATCGGATGCTGGTGAACACTTATTTATCGAGGTGGAACTTTCTTTGAATAAAATATTGCTAGGAGTATTTTACAGCCCGTCTCTTAGAGTTAATTACTTCTCATCGTTAGAAAAACTTTTAGAAAATGTTATCCCTGCTTATAATCATTCCATAATCATGGGTGATTTTAATACCTGTCTTCTTAAACGAGATTATCGTAGTACACTCCTTGAGTCCTTAGTTGTTGCTTCTGGTTTGTCCACTCTTCCATTGAAGGCTACTCACTGTTTTCCCAATTCTACTCCGTCTCTTCTAGATTTAATTCTTGTATCTTCACTTTCTCATGTTGTTACACATGGTCAGTTCCCAGCGGATGCTTTCTCTTATCATGACCTGATCTTTCTCTCGTATAACATTCGTCCCCCAAAAGCTAAGCCCAAAATTATCATGCAGCGTAATTTTGGAGGTATAGATTCGCATGCTCTACTCAAGGATTGCCGCGAGTTGGATTGGTCGGGGGTGTACAATGCAGTTACTATCGATGATAAAGTGCATGTATTTAATGCAATGTTGTTAAAGTTATATGATTTACATGCACCCATGCGTCGTATTAAAATTAAGCACCTACCTGCACCGTGGCTTACCAATGACGTCAAGACGCTTATACACAAAAAATCTCTTGCCAAGACCAAATGCAAGCTTAATCCGTGTAGCGAGACCAAACAGGCTTACATAACTATCCGTAATCGCTGTAATAGAGTGTGTAGGGACGCTCAACGCCGGTATATTCATCAATCAGTTGACAAAGATAATCCTTCTAAAATTTGGAAATTTCTGAGATCCTTGGGAGTTGGTAAATTAGAGCAAAATTCTGTTCCAAAAAACTTCAATATTGATAACCTCAATCAACATTTCACGACTGTTATGAATTTTGACAATATTATAAAGTCTAACACATTAAGAAATCTTTCAACAGCTCCAACTCCTTCTCATTCTCCTTTTTTTCTCAGGCCATTATCTGATTGTGATGTTACGAGTGCCATAAAATCCATTACTTCAAACTCTGTCGGCAGTGATGGTATTAGTCGCAATATGATTATCCCTATTCTAGATGTCATCAACCCGATTATCACTCATATCCTAAACTCATCCATGGCTAGTGGTACTTTTCCAGCAGCCTGGAAAGAGGCACAAGTTATTCCTCTCCCTAAAAAGTCTAATCCTACGTCCTTTTCTGAATTCCGACCGATATCCATTCTTCCCTTCCTATCCAAAGTCCTAGAACGTCTAGTCCACAAACAATTAAGTATTTTCCTAAATTATAACTCATTAATGAATCCATTTCAATCTGGTTTCCGCCCAGGCCATAGTACAACAACAGCTTTAGTGAAAATTACAGATGATATCCGCCAGGGGATGGAGAGTGGTCTACTGACGATACTATCACTGCTAGACTTTAGTAGTGCATTTAATAATGTTGACCATGACATATTACTTAGCATTCTCCGCACTCTTAACATATCTCCAACAGTAATTGGTTGGTTTCACAGTTACCTGCATGGACGCCGACAGCGAATACGTGTTGATGACAATTACTCATCATGGTCTGGCCTTACTGCTGGTGTTCCACAGGGCGGCGTTTTATCTCCTCTCTTATTTGCGATTTTCATTAATTCAATCTCCGATAAATTAACTTCATCCTATCACCTCTATGCGGACGATTTACAGATATACACCCAAGCTGCTCCAGATGATTTAAGTAGTGCCGTGAGACAAATCAATTTAGACTTAAACCACATACTTCAATGGAGTACAATGTTTGGTCTTGCAGTGAATCCTCGTAAGACCCAAGTGATAGTCATCGGTAGCTCCAGAATACGTGCAAAAGTAGATTTCGCAACTGTACCGAACATTGTTTTTGACGGCACTTGTATCCCACTGAGTGACACTGTAAAAAATTTAGGTGTTGTCATCGATAGTGATCTGTCTTGGAAGTCTCACCTCTCCGAATTAAGTCGGAGAGTTTTTCTGTCTTCTAGATCCCTGAGAAGGCTGAGAAATTTTCTGCCTACTGCCACCAAAATTACGCTTGCACAGTCTCTTTTGCTACCCATTTTAGATTACGCTGACGCCTGCTATCTTGACTTAACCGTAGAACAGCTAAATAAACTTGAGCGACTTCAGAATTTTTGCATTAGGTTCATATTTGGATTGCGAAAATATGACCATGTTTCTGAATTTCGTGAAAAACTCAAGTGGCTCCCTATCCGCTTTCGCCGGAATACTCACATTCTCACATTACTTTATAACATATTATTTATTCCTAGTAGTCCTCCTTACCTTAAGGAACGTTTTCAATTCCTTCGCCTTTCTACTTCCCACAATTTGCGCACTCATACGTATCGTAAACTCACTACACCTGCACACACTTCATCTTTTTATGATAACTCTTTTACAGTGCAGGCTGTCAAACTTTGGAATGCGCTGCCTATTACTGTCAGAGAGGCCAAAACATCCCCTACATTTAAGAACGCACTCAGAAAACACTACTTTTCCTTAAATAATTATTCCTAACTCTTATATTATAGACTATTTAGCATATACATATGTATATATAAATATGTATGTATTTAATTTATAAAGTAATTTAAGTATGTGTATTTAATATGTAAATTATGTAGTTTAAGTATGTTTATTTATGATATACCTACTTATGATCTGCACCACCTACATCGCCAGATTAGGTTAAATTATTCCTTAAGTTAGGTTGCCTGGAAGAGATTGCTTTAAGCGATAAGGCCGCCTATTGTTTCTACCATGACAATATTGTAATTGTGTATTTTTGATATTGTATATTTGGTGAGCATTTAGGGTTCTGTGTCCATTTTGACAACAACTAATAAATCCTTATTTTATATTTCATAATATTTAAAATAAAATACATACATACATATTATCACGCCTGTCTCCCATGGGGGTAGGCAGAGACTACAGATCTCCACTTGCGACGATGCTGACAAACAACTTTCGCTTTATCAACTTTCATTAACCTCTTCATACTATTTGTAATACTTTTTACCAGACCTCGTTTTAACACTTCGGCGAATTCAGACTAGCTGATTCCAAAAATGTCATTTTAACATTTTTTGGAGTTTACTCCTTAAGAATCGATTTTCATTTTTTCATAATTTAAATTTATATGTAATATCATTTCTTTATTGTTTTGTTTATGTCACTTGTAAGAAAATTTTCTAAAGGTAAGTCAAATATAATGTTTTAGAAGCGAATTTTATTTATTTACGTTTTTGTCTTATATGAAAATCGATTCTAAAGGAGTAAACTCCAAAAAACTTAAATATGACATTTTTGAAATCAGCTGGTCTAAATTAGTCGCCACTCAATTTTTCTTTTTCAATTAAATTCAATCCCTCTACATATTTAGATAGTGTTACTAGTATTTATTACTAGTAGCACCACCTGACCAGTTTGGTACTAGTTACTTCATCTATTATTAAATATTTAGAACAGATTTACAAGTTAGTAAAGCTGTTATTTATATTTTAAAATAATGAAGGTACTTTTGCAACCATCTGTTGAGTTTGTCTGGTGGCGCCGTCTAACAGCAAATATTGAAACTAATCTCATGTTATTTACAGTAATTTAAGGAATTCTTAAAGTGGTTAGAAATTAAGCATTAAGATTTAGGATAAAATTATTATTTATGGTTTGACATAATTTAACACCTAAATTATAAGAAACAAATGTCATAATATTTATTGGACTGTCAACGCCACGAAACGGATATTCCTCGTTCTGAATTCAAATAAAACAGTTCTCATAATTCTACGTATTTGGTTATATATCACTATCAATAGATAGATAGATAAATAACGCTTGGTTGCACACATACAAT
Source organism: Dendrolimus kikuchii (assembly GCA_019925095.2). Taxonomy (NCBI): domain Eukaryota; kingdom Metazoa; phylum Arthropoda; class Insecta; order Lepidoptera; family Lasiocampidae; genus Dendrolimus; species Dendrolimus kikuchii. Next base: position 19,541,677 of record CM034396.1, on the reverse strand, counting down.
TACAAAAATAAACCACATTTACAATATGTTGTAGACAATACAATAGCCGGACTTATCGCTTAAGGCGATCTCTTCCAGCCACCTAAATTAACGCAATTTCTTAGCTAATGTGGCGATGTAGGTGATGCAGGAAAAGAGGTAACAGATACATATATATTTAAACTCAAGAATCAAGTATACACATTGCATACATAATCATAAACATAAGAAATAAATATAAAAATACAAAATAAGAGTGAGCCCCAAGGCTATGCTTTAACTTTAAAATAAGAAGGCGTTGTATTCCTAACAATCTAATAGGGGTGTATGTCAAATTATTATCCAAATACGTTCAAGTGGCTTATGACCGTAGTCCCTGGAATAGCCCTCAAGGGGGATTAAAACTACCTTCACCACTTGTATATTAAAAGGAAAGGTAACCTTCAATATTCTGTCCTTAGGTAATAGGGTCACTTGAGCAGCGGCCAAAATATATTTACAGTAAAACATAATAAAGCGGCTACTCCCACTTATTCAGCGTGGGATTTTGTAGAAAATTTCATTTTCTGAAATAAATCTGTTTTATTTACAAATGTATGTCTGATGTTTAAGATATAGATACTATTAATATCAGTAAAAAGGTATATATGGATAATTGGACATATACTGACATATACACAACTGATAAGTAAACACGATTAAACAAAAATTGGAGGTGATGTATATTATCATCTAAAATCTAAAACATAACGGGTCGGCCACGATCTTGGGCTTGGCGACGAGCGACGAGATGAAGTTTCGCGCCGAGCGACGCTACGAAGATTACTTTGCGTAACGACTCGTGGCATATTACATAGATTTCAATACGTTTACTTTTTCGCGCGTCGCGTCGCCCTTAGCTGTCGCTCGCAGCGATATGGTAGTGGCCGGGCCGTAACGACATTCTTTCACCTTTTTTATGTAAATCAATAGACGGGAAGATATTCGCAATAAAGGTTCTGTAAAAATCAAGTTTATGGAGCTAGGTAAAGCGTTAAACCAACATTGGTTCAGTCGAGATCCGTTGAGTATTTTTTGAAGTGAAACTTCTATATAGACGGGGTCTTAGGATTTTTCTGTCACGAAAAAGCGTTACGGCCGCGTGGAAAAGCGGAATAAATTTAGACTAGACGTGGTGAGAGGCGGCATCATGTTAGAGTTGACTGTCGATGTTTTTATTGGTTCCGGATCGAATTCAATTTTTTTGTTTGATAGAATAAAATATGTTTAAATAAAAAATGCCTGAATTAAAATCCACCTAACCTAACCAAATTACAATTTGCAGTAAACCTGCGGAAAATTCGAAATGGGTGCTGGGACAAATAGTAGAAGTGAAACTTCAACGGACAAGTGGAAAAACGAATCGCAACAAAGTTATAACTTAGAGTTTTACAGGCAGATTGTTAATGTACTTGTCCCATTTGAAAACCTGCCTGTAAAACTTCAAGTTAAAATTTTGTTGCGATTCGTTTTTCCACTTGTCCGTTGAAGTTTCACTTCTACTATGTGTCCCAGCACACATTTCGAATTTTAAGTTTTTTTTTTAATTGCTGATAAGTAATAGATAAGGTGATGGCCCCCGATGGAAGGTGGTTACCGTCAATGGACATTTAATATATCAGAAGTGCTACCAATACGTTGTCGACCTCGAAGGCAAAATATGAAAATTTTTCGCTTAAATACATTTTAGGGATTAGCACAGATTTTTAAATACATTGAATGTTCGTCACCTCTACGGAACTCTCAACATGCATGTGCTAACACGAGGTTAGCCGATTTTTCATATTTACGTTCTTGCGACCTAAAATTTCTGAGGTCAACGACTAAAATTAAATATTTTAATAGCTGTTATAAAGATTGCAGTAGCTATCTGTAAAAAACCTATCTAGTTTAATGAGATTATGTTAAGACCGATAACATTTTATTTATTTAATATAGCATTACTTTCTTGACGTTTAATTTTTATCGTAGATAGTAGAGATGCCACGAATGTTCGTATTCTGTAAGTATTCGGTCACTTATTTAACTATTCGGTATTTGGCCGAACACTGTGTAGTATTCGGCCGAGCCGAATGTTCCTGGTATCTCTAATTAAGACATATTTTAACTATCAACAATTTGTGATTGAAATATATACATTTTTGTTTAATATGTGCATTATTTTACGATTCGGCGTTCGGTGTTCGACCGAATACTACACAGTAACCGGAGGAATATTGAATAATTAAAAATGGGGCCGAATACCGTATAGAAGCCGAATATTCTTGGCATCTCTAGTAGACAGTGTTATATTTCTAACATAATTACATGTATGTATATACATTTAGAAACGTGTATTTTATAAAGTAGTTTGTAGTTTAGTTTTAATCTTTGATCCGAATTTATGAAATAATATACTAAAATAAAATAATAATACTAGTGGTATTGTTGCGGCGGCGCTGGATTTGTAATAAGCTGTGTCAATTTTACAGGAAAAGGAGTGCGGGACAATTTCGATGGGAATTTGAGAACACGTACTGCTTCTCACTTTCGCTACCTTTACAAATGCACTTGATAGTTTATTTATCTTACACACACACACACACACACACACGCACACACACACATATATATATATATATATATATATATATATATATATATATATATATATATATATATATATATATATATATTTGATATTAGACGGCCTCTGTGGTTGAGCGGGCTAAACCTTTGCCGGCGTACCTCACTGCAACGCAGAAGTTCCGGGTTCGATTCCTGGTATAGTAAATTTCGGAAAACGTATTTTCTCCGTTATTTACTATGGTCTGGGTGTCTGGGATCGGCCCCAGAGTAGTCCGTTGTATATTACCCATAACACAAGCGTAACTTGCTTAATTTGGGGATATACAATATGTGTGTTTGTCTGCCGATTATTATTATTATTATATATAATATTTCTTTAAGTGGCGAAACGTGGTTTGTAATAATTTTATTTTGTGTATTTATTTTATATTATAAGCTTATTATATTTTGTACTTGCGGTGTGGGTTATAGTATATTATATATTAATTTATTAAAGTTATATACAGTATTTTGGTAACTAAGCGGTGCGGCGCCGAGCAATATTAATTATATTTTATATTTATTATATTGTTGCGACCTAGGTGCCGACAAAGACAAATTCACACCTGCATACCTGTAGAAACACATTTTATTACCTTTTATTATTTGACTTCTTTTGTTTACTTTGTGATTAAAAAAACAGGCCATTGTGTATTGTAATCTTTTACGGCCTATTGTTGTATTGTGATCACTGCCAGGTGTCTCGGATTTAAAAGTATAAACTGATTCTAAGAAGTTCGGTCCACGCGGCCGGGCAGACATAATGCAACTGTGCAGTATAAAGCAACGCCCCAATGGAGAGATGAGGCAGTCGAGCGATAACCACAACCGAAGTAAGACTATTGTACATTCGGTAATCTATTTAGTGACGGACTTTGCGTGTGTATTTGAATTACGATCTTCTGCATTACGTTTGGACTTATTGCGTTCGGTTATATTTGTACCTGTGTTATACGTGTTTGTATAGTTATAATAAACTCTATAATAATTCCAACGGCATTTTAATTCGAGTCCTTCAACTCGTAACAATATCTTAATTTATTTTAAATATGTACGTACATGTGCATGGCGATTATGTTTAATTTATTTGATGACATGACGAATGACTTATGTGCGTGCGAAAAAGGGAACACGCCGCCATATTTAAATGTAGAATTTAAATATGTTAGAACAAAAGTATGAATAGGTCGAAAGCAGGTTTACATGCGGTAACATTTATTGAGCATAATATAGGCGTAATTAATTACACACAAAAAGGTTTAAAAAAAACGAATCTTCAATCATCTTAAACTAGTCTAATAACTATTAGGTGAATTTAATGTATAAATGAAATGTGCCAGATTTACAAAGTAACTGGAATACCTGTGATAGTTTATTTGGCTATTTTATTTAATTTTTCTTCTTCTTTTAAACCAATTACCTTAAAATATATGTGTCTGTACTTTTAATAACTAGGGTTAACATAGAAATTCTATTTACTGCGAAAAATAGTATAGCTTCTCGAAAATACAAATTACAATAAAAAATAAAATACGTGTACAAAATTATTAAAAAATTCATTTGTGCACACCTACCTCTATATGTTTATGGGTTGACCAGATTGCTGACCAGCTGGACATATCAATGTACTCGGCCGTCCACCGTGTTCAGAACCGGTGGAAGACGGCAGTTGTTCACTGCCGTGTCACTATTACGATCCTCAGCAGTGAGGGAACGACTTAGAAGAGTGTTTTAGGCATTGAAATAAATGGAATATATGAGGAACGCTTTGAAGGGTATATATAATATGTAAAAATATTAGTTAAAGCAAAAATTGTGTGTGTGCAGTTTACACGAAGTAGACGTGAAACCAATTGTGACAAGGGGTGGGAGGGATTTTAAATTACGTGACGTCACATTTCATATATTATATCGTTATAATACATACATACATAACTTCACGCCAGCTCCCTTGCGGGGTAGGCACGAACAACAGAGCGCCATTTAGGCTTATTCTTACATACCTCACTTGCTTCTTTGACATTCATAACTCTTGTCATGCACGCTCGTCTGTTCTTATGGCTCCTGACATCACCTTCTGCTAGTACACGATCAATTTGATCATGGATGGTGTGTCGTGGCCTTCCACGACTTCTGCATCCATCCACTTTTGCATTGTATATCTGTTTAGTCATTCTTTCATCATGCATTCTTTCCACATACCCGAACCACCGGAGCATTCTTTTCCTTACCTTCACCCCGACACTCTCTTTCAGACCAACTCTCTTTCTTACTTCGGTATTACGAAAGCGGTCTGCGAGCGTCACTCCGCAGATAATATATGAATTAAATTATTATTAAATTGTATAAATCATGAAATTTGAAGTATTAACGGAAACTTCAAAACATTTCCAACTCTATCTCTATGAGCATAGGGTTTAAATGATTAACTATGATGTATTCTATCTCATTATCTCGCAGTCTTTGTCCTATAGATTTATGTGCCTATCTCTTTTTAGTGTAGCTGTGTGTCGTTTCGTTTCATCGAGTTTCAAATCACAACGATTCTAAAGAAGCTTCACTGCAAAAAATATTTTTTTATATTTACTTATTTTAAAGAAGCGATTGCAGTTGTGTATGTACGTCGCGAGGTAATTTTTGATCTATTGCCAACGCTTCATTTTCCAAACCGCATCATTCGTCATCGGTGGGAGTTGTTTACTCTCGTTTTCTTGAGCTACTATGCAAATTTAATTTTCTAGAACATTTATTACGCGTACCGATCTGAAGGAAACTTTTCGACGAGATTTTCTTTCGGATTTAAGATGGGCGTTACAAAGTTTTTCGAGGCTGCTTCGTCATCGTATATCAGGTGAAACAGCAGTCATAAGGAACTATAAAAATATAATTATGCGAATAAAGTTGTTTGGAAATTTTTCTGTATGTCACTGAACACCTCCTAAATGGTGAGACCGATTTGGATGATTTTTTTGTGTATGTAAGAATGGGTATCGAGATGACTTAGATTGAAAATTAGATATGTCCATGGCGCTGGAATAGGGTTCCATGATTTTGATGAAATGTTTTGTGTGTATTTGAGTAGGTCCCGGGATGACTTAGATTCACAATTGGATGCGGTAGATGACGCTAGAATCGGGTTCTAGATTTTCATTTGTTCAGAACAGCTAGTAGTTTATAAATATTATTTACGTAAATTAATTGACTCGTTTCTTATATGTAACGAGACACTGCCGATTTTTTTGAATAATTTAATATAATAAGTTATTTTTAAGATACACTACAACACAAACATATACTTAAAAAATGTCACACACAATAAAAAAAATAAAAAATTAAGTGTGTATAACCTCAAAACTTGTCTCAATTAAATTTGTAAAAAAAGATACGGAACTAAGGTCCGTAGAGTTGTTTTATTAAAAAAAACCTTGCTGAAGGTAAATTCACTGCCAGTCACTTCACTGTAGACTGGAAAAGTAGGTATTTTCTTAAACCAACGTCATAGATCAAGACCTTGGTAACTTACATAACCAAACGTCACGAAATGAGAGATATTTCAGTTGATTTATTCCATTAGATAAGATCACGTTTTATGCAAAGTCTATATTTGCGCATGATATTTTCACAGATTTCTATGCTACAATTTTTATTACCTGGAGCAATGAAACTGCCAAACGAGCTTTATTACGGAAAGTATAAGCCGCGCGCTGAAACTTGCCAGATGACTACTTACTTTTATTGCATTGTATTACTTACTATTATTGTACAAACTTATGTAAAGTATATACAATAATAAATTTATTGCAACAACTATTTATGTAACCTTTTTTGTCAACTCTACTGATTCATCGACGCGTGACATCATGAGGCTATCGGCAAACCTTCTACGCACGGGGGTAGTAGTCACCGCCGCCTATGGACGTTGGCAAAGTGTTGCCGGCTTCGAAGAAATTTTAGGACACTCTTCTTAAACATCGAGGTTGTCGTAGTATAGAGAGAAAACCTCAATGGAAGCGAATGTAGCTTCATAACTGTAATGAGTCAAATTTAATATTTAATATTTAGAGAATATAAATACAATTACCTGCGGCCGGACAGCCTGTCGCAAGAGACGACAAAACAACACACAGCTAGGTAGTAGGGTATTTGCCCGTCTGAATGGTTACCACCTATGGTCTGGAGTATGCCGCCATAACAACCTTTAGTTGTGTTCCGGCATTAGTGGCCAGTCCCCCTTTAGAGAGCGGCAGCATTGGTAGCACCTTTGGTGTTACGGATGTCCATAGGCACTAACCACTTTCCGTCAGGTGGGCCGTCTGCCTGTCGGCTGAAGTCAAGCAATAAAAAAAAGCTGGAGTACAATACTCCACTCCTACTCCTACATACAACACTGCCAGCATCAAAGAACCCTGAAAACTGGTTACTGATGCTGGACACTACACAAAGTTGTTCTGGCCTCATAAACCAAGGGTGGTTGTCAGCCAGACCAGCAAATAAATACCTTTGGGTTATTTGTCGTCTCTTACGACAGGTCGTATAACCACAAGAATTGGTATTCTTTCTCCGTTCTTGCAAGGAAAACTGAATATGTTAATTGTTTTGGAATTAAATGCAATGTATATCGCATAGGTACCCAATTAGTTTAATGCAGGAATTGCCAAAGTGGTCTATTTCGACCCCTCTGGGTCGAAATCGGGTTCCCCGGAGTCGACATAAATGCTAACTGATTTTGAGGATCGACGAGGTCTAAAAATCGACCCCTATAATGAACACAAGTTCTTATTTGAATCTTTGAGGATACTATATAAGTTAGTACCTACACGTAACACAGCTACACAGTTATGTTACGTGTACCAACTTGCAATTTTACTTTGCAATTTAAATATTTTTTCAAAAAATAATTACATATTTAAGTGTTTTTAAGTAATTTGTATTAATAATTATTAACTACACTTGATATTTACTAAATTTGATGTATATTTATTTTGTTAAATTTTGATGAGAAAATGATGTCTAGTGAGTAATTACTTAACCAACCGCAAAGTTTTTAAATTGGTAAGTATTTTGCATCAATACGAAAATTGTAATTTGGATATGGATTGGGGGTCTGAGGTATCTATCATTAGTTCATTTTAGAAATGGGGGTGGGTCTCTTGCCCAAAATAGTTTGGTAATCCCTGGTCTAATGACTAAATAGTTTCTTGCTGCTTTTTCTCATTAAGTCAGTGATACTACGTTACAAAGTAATGTGCATAGAGTAGGAATTAAAATTTAATTTTTATATGTATGACTTAAAAAAAAACTCTTTAATACGAATTAGCTGGAATTAAAACTTTTGAATTCAGATTTCCTACTGCTAATATTACACAGATCAGTCAAATTGAATTAATTTGGTTGAAATGCACAAAACCGACAAGAAACGACGTCATTTAATGACATTAAATTATTCTAGTCATATTATGGATCACTCGTTGATAGATCTAAGTTAAAAGATAGAAATGAAACATTTAATATCGGCAAGATAATTAAGAAATTTTCTTTTGCGACTTGTTTTATTGTAGTCTTTGTTTTGTAGCTACGGTTCTTAAAAATAAATTTAACGCAGGGAATATTTTCGATACACAAATCGTTTGTTCAAGCGCTTTGGGGCGACAAATTATTGCTCGTTCCTTTTTAATTAACAAGGAAAGTTAAATTATACATGAAAATTGTTTTGCCAATTATTGTCACGCCTAGAAACTGGGAATAAATAATAATGATTTTAAATTAAGTTAATTAAAGGCGTGATCAAAATAATAATGAGGTAACAAATCATAATCATTTTGACTCATACAACATACATTTGGACATACAAACTTTTTGTATGTGATAAATTTGAAATTAATTTTTTGGGAATGCGTGGCTGTTTTAAGTTGTTTTTGCCACCGATGAAGTTACATTTGGAAATATATCTTGTAACAATGTAAACCTCTCGTTTATTTATCAATCGCGTCTTCTTAGCCCCCAACACATTTTGCGGCTGTACATGCAATAACCACCACAATTTTGGTTTCGTGAATAAATAATAAACTACGTGTATAGCAACCGCCCAAAATGGTTTATTTAAAAGTTTACGAATAAAAAATTAAACAAAGACACTAGAAAACTCTGGGACCATGGGGGCCTGAGGCGCCCAAACTTTATCGAGACATAGCGAAACGCCTGGTTGTTTCACGTGACCAAAAGGCTGGTCTGTACCTTTTTTTTTTTTTTTTTTTTTTGGCCAGGGAAATCCGTTTGAGGACTAAGCCGCGACAGGCACAGAAGCCTGGGGGGATGTTCGCGACCTGTGTGAGTGTGTGGGATTCGCCAGATCGGGGGTGGCACTAGCGTGCCCGGTCAGAACCGGTGCCACGCTATTGCCACTCCCCAGTTAGGGATACCCACTAAAACCCCTGGGTGTTCCGTCCTGCGCCTTATGCCAGGGCTACGGGAAATGGGCTGCCCGACTCCGCAGTGCCCTGGCAGGCGTGGGCCCCCCTCACTGGGCCTCTTCCTATGCCAGGGGACGTATCCCCCGGCTACTTCTTGGTCTATTCCAGGCGTGGGGCGGTCTGTAACGCGCCCCACGGGAAGAGAGATGAGCGCGCGCGGAACACTCGCGCTCTCATCTCGACGGCATGTGCGGGTGAGTGAGAACCCCTATACCCCTAGGGGCCCCACCCGCGCCGCCCGCTTACGGTGGCCGAAGGTCTAACTCGGACCTCCGGCGTCGGCGCGTCCTCCTTTGGCGGGAGCGGAGCAAAGACGTACGCTCACGCTCCCGCTCCGCCTCCTCCTTCGCAAACATGACGTGCTCGCAGAAGGAGGAGACGGCGTCCCATCCGGTGCGGCTCCCGACCATGGTGCGAACCACGGCCGGGAGCGAAAGGTCCAGTCCGGTGAAGGCGACGAGCTCTCGGCGCTGCTCCGTCCATGCAGGACATTCCTGCAGGGTATGCAGCGCCGTATCCTCGTCGCCTGTGTCGCAGTGATGGCACCCTGAGGTTGGCTCACGGCCGAGGCGACACAGGAACCTCCCGAAGCAGCCATGCCCCGAGAGGACCTGCGTCAGCCGGAACGTCAGGGTGCCGTGGGTTCGTCCTATCCATTCTCGCAGGACGGACCTCACCGCTTCGATGGTTGCGGGGCCCGCGCTGGGGCGTCTGAGGCGATCTTCCCAGACTCCCACGGCGACCTGGCGGAGCTCCGACCTGCACGCCTCGATTTCGCGAGGCGCGGGTCTGGTGCCCCTGGCCAGGGCCTCTTTGCGCCACACATACAGTGACGCCAGGACCCTGGCTTCCAGGTCCCATGGGAGGGATCCGGCGAGTAGCGAGGCCACTTCGAAGGACACCGTACGGTATCCCCTTATCGCCCTGACGGCCATTATACGCTGAGCTTGACGCAACAGCGGAGCGTTGCGGGCCGTCAGGCGATCCGCCCATACAGGGGCCCCGTAAAGGGCCATCGACCGTACGATGCCTTCGAAGAGTTTTCGGCACGTGGCATTCGGCCCCCCGACGTTGGGGAGCAAGCGCGACAGCGCACCCGCTGCCCCCTTGAGTCTGGGGAGCAGCTGCCGAAAATGTGCCGAAAAATCCCACCGGCTGTCGAGGACCAATCCAAGGTATTTCATGGTCCCCCCGATGCCGATTCGGATTCCTCCTACTATAATAGCGGTGTCTGGAGGTGGACGGTTCCGAGGGCCGTGGAAAAACACGGCCTCGGTCTTCTGAAGTGCCACCTCCAGTCCAAGACGCCGGAACCTGCCTACTACTAAAGACACCCCAGCCGTGCCTAAGAGGCACGCCTGCCTGTGGGTCCTCCCTCGTGCTGCGATCAAAGTATCATCTGCGTAGCATAAGATGCTGACGCCGGGGAGGACCCTACTCCGTAAAGTCCAGTCGTATGCGATGTTCCACAGGAGGGGACCAAGAACCGACCCCTGTGGAACACCGCACACCATGGCTCGCCGATTCCATCCCTCGTGGACCGGGTAAATGACGGCTCGTTCACTTAAATAGTCCCCGACTATACGGTGGAGGTAGGACGGCACCCCGAAATACCGGAGTGCCTCCATGATACAAGGCCAGGGCAAGGAATTAAAAGCGTTGGCGATGTCTAGGGACACCGGCAGTAATACCTCGCCCCGGGAAACTGCTTCCTCCGCCAGGCCTCTCAGGCACATGACAGCGTCGATCGTGGAGCGCCCTGTGCGGAAACCGAACTGGTTGTCCGCCAGGTCCGGCCCCGTCGTCGATAGGTGCTGGACGAGGCGGTCGACGATGATACGCTCAAAGAGCTTGCCGACCTCGTCCAGCAACACAATGGGCCGGTAGGCGGACGGTGAGTCCGCAGGGCGCCCCTCCTTACGCAGCAGGACCAGTTTTCCGGTCTTCCACCGTTGCGGGAACTGGCCCTGCTCCAGACATGCGCCGAAAAGCCTCATCAGTCGGGGCTCGAGGGCGTCGTAGGACAAAACCCACGCACGCCCTGGAATGCCATCGAGGCCGGGGGCGGCATTCTTGGCCTTTAGCCGTAGCATAGCCACCCCCAGCTCTACCCGGTCCACGGTGGGCACAGGGTCTCTATCCGCGCTGGGCTCCGCCTCTGGCGGGGCCATTGCAGGAGGCACGTGCTCAGCCCGTGCAGGGAACAGAGCGCCAACCACATCGCGTACTACGTTCCTGGGGAGAGACTCGGTTAGCGGGGGCGCCCAGGCACGGAGCTTGTTCCGTGCCATCTTGAAAGGGCGCCCCCAAGGGTCTTGGCTTAGGCTTTCCAAGAGCTCCCCCCAGGCCGCGTTCTTCGCATCGCGGATCGCGACGCGCAGGTTCTTCCTGGCGCTTCTGTACCCCTCGTACAGCTGAGCCTCTACGGCCACTGCGTCTGCTGCGCGGCGTAGCCGTCGTCTGTGTCGGGTGTACTGGCGGTGCGCGGAATTGCACGCGCGCCTTAACCCCTCGAGTACAGGGCTCCACCAGTACACCTTTCGGAAGGGCCGGAACCGACTCCTCCTCGGCATCGCCGCATCGCAGACGCCTGTGACGAGCGACCGTAGGTTTTCTGCCTCCTGTTCAACATTTACGTCAGGAGGGTTCACCTCCGGCCCTGATGCCCAGGTGGCGACAATCAGGGCCTCTTTGAACGCCTCCCGATTCAACTTTTTCAACGCCAAGCGCGGACAGTCTCCTACCGGGGGCTCTCGGGACGGCGGAACCGGATTTCGGGCGGAGACGCTGAACCGAATATATCGATGATCGGAGAGCGTCTCCACGTCCGTGACGACCCTCCAGTCCCGCACACGGTGCGCCAATTCAGGGCTGGCAAACGAGACGTCGACAATTGAGCCGCCCTGCTGGCGTACACACGTGTGTACGGAGCCCCGATTGAGAACTACGAGACCCTTTTCGATGACCCATTCTTCGAGCGCCTCGCCGCGCGCGCAAGTACTCGGAGATCCCCAAGCCACGGATTTTGCATTGAGGTCCCCAAGCACGAGCACGGGGTGAGGTCGGCTGCGGGCCACCACTGTGCCCACTTCCTCTATCCAACCTTCGAAATCGGCGAGCCTTCGGTTCGGGGAGAAGTAGCCTCCAAGGACCACTATCTCCCCGATCGTTGCCGCCACATAGCCCCGTGCCTTTACCACACCGGCTAGGGGAGGGCATGCGGCGGCGGTCCGGACGATGATAGCCACCGAGCCATCAAGATCCCCCGCCCAGTCAGAACGGGGGGGACGTAGTATGGCTCGGCGACTACGGCCAGCTGGATGCCCCACTGCGCCAAACTCTGCACCAACAAGTCCTGGGCAGCGGCGCAGTGGTTCAAGTTTCCCTGGACCACTAGGAGAGCCATTGGGACGACTGTTTATTCCTCCATCCTAGTGGTCCCGGGCGCTGGCGACGGCGGCGGCGGCTGCGGCAGCGAACGCGGTTTCGGTTGCGGCCGCTGCGACTGCAGTGGTAAAGAAGTGTTAGCAGCCGCAGCTTGCCTAGGACCTTTTCTATTGCGTTTTCTTTTCCGAGATGGTTTCTGTTTTGTCACCTTTTGACTGTTGGTCCACCTTGTTAGCGGTGGACTCCTTGTTGGTGGGGGGGCCCACGCTTTTGCGTGCGGCCGGCACTCCCCTGCACATCCAATGACCCGCCGCTCGGCCCGCCGCGCTGCAAATACTGCAATGCGGCGCGTTCAGGCACGTAGCGGCGGGATGTCCTGGTTGACCGCAGCGGTAACAGTCCTTGCTGCGGTCGACAGGGGTGGAGCAGGTGCAGGCGACGTGTCCTGCCACAAGGCAGCGCCAGCACCGCTCTGACCGGCTCGGCAAGATTTTGATGTCTGCCGAAGCCCACCCCACCATGACTCTCTGTCTATCCTTTAGTTTTATGGCCGCCGCCACTGGGCATGCCAAGATTACATAACCCAGTCTGTCCGGGCCCAGACGTATGGCGCTGGAACTGAAGCGCCCAGCAGCAACGTCCGTGACCCGGGCGACGGCGGCCACGACCTCCTCGATTGTGGTGCAGTCATCCAGGCCCGAGATACGCACGTTCAAACAACTCTCGGGCCTGGACACCTTAACTTCATCTTCGGGCAGGACTGCCTTGAGTCGCGCGGCGAGGGCATCGGCCTTCTCCCCGCTGTCCTTGCCAGGGAGAAGGAGCATACGGGCTCCCGTCCGCGCGGTCTTCAGTTTAACCCTAACGATGCCAAGATCGCCGAGCTTTATGTTAGCTTTCGCTTTCTGCATTGCGTCCGCGTAGCTGATGCCTTTTTCCACCGCCGCGGGTAACAGTGTGAGGATCACCGCGGTGGTGTTAGGCACCCGCATACGCGGACCCTTTTTCGCCGAACGCGTCGGCGGTCTTGGCTTCTCTTTGGACTGGGCAGTCTTGCCCGCGCCGCTGGGTTGGATCGGTGGCTTCTTCTTTTTAGGCTTACGAGCCACCACCGACCAACCTTCTTCAGTCCTAGGGGGTGGCTCTGAGGCCGATGTTCCAGTTCTGATTGGATCCCTAGGGGTACTCGTTGTACTCTTCGAATCAACGCCGCCTCGTCTTCGTTTGGCGGGCAGTGGAGGAAAATCCATGCCCACGGGAGGGCGGTTGGCCTGCCCTCTCCCGGATGCAGGAGTCTGCTGTGTACTCGCCCGCCGGGCATCTACAGCCAACGGCGGACGAACTCGCCTTTCCGGGAGAAGGCGGTCGTCCAGAGCAGCCAGCTTTGCGTCCATCATGGCTCCAAGCGATAGGGTCAGATGGCGTAACAGCTCGTCCTGGTCCTTGAACCGCCCTCCCACTACAGACGTCGACGGTGGTGGGGGCGGCGGAGGCGGGGGTTTCGGCATCGGGGACCTAGAGGCGGGTACTAGCCGGGGTCGGGAGAACTCGGCTCGGAGACTAGTCATTTCTTTCTTCATCTGACTCATCACGGCCTCGAGGCGTCTATTGGCCGCTTCGAGTCGCCGGATCTCCTCGGACTCGGTGCGACCACGCAACACCTCGAAGGCGTCACTGATGATGGAGACCGAGTCGTTAAGGGACTTCATAAAAGTCCCTTTTAACCCCCTGGGGACCTTTGCCACATGGCGGATGACCCCCAGGGCGTTTCGGACGTCGGTCTCTATGGCCTGGGCGGTTCTAGCTCCGGCCTCGTCCGTGACTGAGACCGACCCTGAGCGACTCAAGAGTTCTGGGGCCCGTCGAGCGATACGCGCCTCTTCGGCGGCTCTAATCAGCACGACGGTGCTCTCCTCGTGGTCCAGCTCAAGGTCGGTGGCCCGACCCGCTTGGGCAACGGCTTCTTTAGCCCGTTCCAGACTTGCGGCTTCTGCTGTGCCTCCCGTAGAAGGTGGAGACACCCTACGGGAGGTTTTTGATGCCACCGTCTCTTCGTCAGTTGACACGAGTAATATTTTTTGGGGGTCGCGATATGGTGCTGGCCTCCTCCTCTTCTTTTGGACGCGCCACTGGCTCGACGGATTCGAGGGCCCAGCCTCCGGTGTGGTGCGTATGCCGGGTCCTGATCCGGAGCGTGAGCGCATCGGTGAACGCGATCGCGTCGGTGAACGCGACCGCGAACGCGAACCTGTCCTAGAGCGGGACCGAATGAAGAACATTGAGAGGTTGCTGTCCGACTCATCAACAGCTCCACTCAAGGCCCCGTTCATATAACCGCTTATGGCGCCACTAGCAGCAGAAGTGCGGCCGCTCATTCTGCTGCTGCTTCGCGCGAAAGTTACTTCACCGCCCATCTCGGGCACCTTCTCCTTGGACTTAGTCCAGACAGTTGTAGTAGAGTGCAAGGACGTTCCCCCCCCCCCAGAATACGATGGGGAACAGCTGGCCTTACCACAGGTACCGGCATCGGCGTGGGATTTGCCTCCCTTTTTTTTTTGGGCGGAAGATCGACCCACCTGGGGTAGCTTCTCTTGAACTTGCGCTTCCATATTTCGTTCGAACTCCTTACGGAGTTATTAAAAACTAATTTGTCTCCACTACGGGAGACCATCTGAATGACTTAAAACTACAGAACTGTGAGCGGTATGCGAGGTGACTATATACAAGGCGCCCCACACGCCGCCCACAGGGCGCTAGCAGCCGGGACAGCCCGCCCGGCATGCAGCTACTGGCACGCCAACCAAGCTTCGGGTGGGTGGGGGAATCAACCTGCCCTAAGGGCGAGCAAGTCGAGACCTCCACCCAAGACCATCTGAATGACGATTCATCCTCCGCGGTGCGGGTGCGGTCGGGTAGAACCGCCGCCACCACACCCCACATCGCGCGACGGTGGCGAATGTAGAAAAGGGGCGGACCGCCCTTAGGGCTGGTCTGTACCTCAGACAACGCATTAGCGTTGCGATACAACGAGGTAATGTGGCCAGTCTTTTGGGTACTTTTCCGTCTGACAGCGGTCTGGCACTAGATTTTATAATTTAATTTTTATTTGTATATATACTTTTTTATAATTTAATTTAGTTTTTATTTTGCATTTAACTACTATTAAACGTTGTAATTCCTTTAACCTAAAAAATGTTATAATACTTTAACAAAAGGATTTTTCAAAAACTTCACATTGATATGCAATATTATCTAGTATTGATCATAATGCAGTACTAATAAATTTATATACTATGTAATCAATAATTGAGTCAGATGATATAATAAAATATATGCCGTATGACGTGTGAACTATTGGCATATAAAATTATATAAAGAATTAAAGTGGCACGACTAACATAAGGGCGTTCTACACTACGGTTGTTGAGACGCACATCCCATTTCAAATGCAGCGCAGGTTTCTAACTCGGTGAACCATATTCAGGACTAGCTGGCGCCCACGACTGGCTGCTAGTAGTTGCAAATTAATTATTAAGGTGCGCTTGCCTCTTTCAATAATGTTTTCTGTGCATTGATTTTAGTATAAAACAATAGGCTATACGAATACAAAATTATATACCTAATTTTTCTTACAAGATAATTTATTGGATAAAAGCTTAGTTAACTCGTGTCTTTATATTATGAATACAAAACATTTTCTATTGTAATACATACATACATAACTTCACGCCAGTTCCCTTGCGGGGTAGGCACGAACAACAGAGCGCCATTTAGGCTTATTCTTACACACCTCACTTGCTTCTTTGACATTCATAACTCTTGTCATGCACGCTCGTCTGTTCTTAAGGCTCCCGACATCACTTTCTGCTAGTACACAATCAATTTGATCATGGAAGGTGTGTCGTGGCCTTCCACGACTTCTGCATCCATCCACTTTTGCATTGTATATCTGTTTATTCATTCTTTCATCATGCATTCTTTCTATTGTAATATCTAACATTAAATGCGGTTTACGTTGTCTCAGACCTTTAAACATCATTAGATAATATAATTCATTGCAAAATTTCTGTTGTAATGTACAAAACTAATCTCATAAGGAAAAATAGTGTGTACAGAATACATTACTTACACTTCCTTTAGTTGACTACCTATTTTGTTTGTCTGAGACTGTGTAGCGGAATTATGTGATATAAACTTAGACACCTACGTCCAACATTACACTGCCAGTAGTTGACAACGACCAAAGTTAATATCCGGTTTGTATACGCCTTGCGAGCTGAGCCTTTACGCCCTGGCACGCCTGTCTATCTGGCTGACTACTGTTAGGGCGGGATTTATATAACGAAACACGCAGGTCTTTGGTAACTGTTTTATTTGAATTCTGAACAAAGAATGCCGACCTAAAGTAGAATTAATTATTCTGACAATAATTAGCCATCCTAGAGAGCTACTATGGCATGTGCATCCGACCAACCTTGAATTGAGAATTATTTATCGTCACTACGCCTGCTCGAGTTTATATTCGATTAGTAACTATGCGGAATTGGAACAAATGTTTTCTTTTTTTTGAATTATAAATTTGTGTAAATATTATAAATGCAAAAGTAACTCTGTCTATCTGTCCGTCTGTCTGTTCCGTTTTCACGGAAAAACTACTGGACCGATTTGGTTGAAACTCGGTATATATATTTTCGATGCCGAGGATGAACATAGGATACTTTTTATCCCGAAAGATGGGATAGTTTTTGGGATAAAAAGATATTTGTGTCTCTATTTGTTATGCTTTTACGAAAAAACTACTGGACTGATTTGACTGAAATTTGGTATATGTAATTTTAATTTCGAGGGCGGACAAGGGTTACTTTTATCCCGGATAATGGGGTAGATTTATGTAAAGGTTATGCCAGAAATTACGGTAGGTTTTTGTAATTTTCCATTTTGGTTCTTTTGGTCAATTTGGCCATTGTGGTTAATTTGTTCATTTTGGTCACTTTAGTCATTTTGGTCACTTTAGTCATTTTGATTATTTTACTAATTTTGGTGAATTTGGTCATTTTAGTCATTTTGGTCATTTTAGTCATTTTGGTCATTTTAGTCATTTTAATCATTTTGGTAATTTTGGATAATTTTAGTCATTTTAGTTATTTTAGTAATTTTGGTTATTTGGTCATTTATGTAGTTTACAGATTGATAGACGGAAGATGATAAATAAAACTAGAACGGGCTGAAATAAAGGATGAAAGATTGTATGGGTGGCTAATAATTTCTCAAGTTTGCGATGGTGATAGTAACTCGATCTGTCTGTCTGTTAAGCTTTCACGGAAAATCTACTATGGGTACTGGATCGGTTTTGCTGTAATTTTGTTTAAATGTAGTTTTAATACCGAAAATGGGCATAGATACTTTTTATCCCGGGAGATAAGTTTGCGATATAAAATGACGTAAATATTCCGGGGGCAAATAGCACTAACATAAAAATTTAATACAATATATTCTGTATTAACGCCTACTGTTTAAACAAGAGGCACGGACCAGACGGCGTAAACTAGTTAAATAATAATTAAATTTCTAATACGCAATTTCTACATTTTTTTTCCAATATGCTTACATTCATATACATAAAAACATATTCGACTGTGGTACAGAAGCCTAATGGGTTTATTCTTGCCGCAGAGTCGTGTAAAATACATTAAGTTATGCTACACAGAGACATTTTAAAAATGAATTTACACAACATTAATGTTATACCAAATTAGGAGCAGAGGCGAGGAATTGTTATCATCATTTAAATGTTTACTTTTGATTTGATAATAACAAGCGTATTTATCATCATTCTAGTATATGGTCCTGATTTAGTCCCAGGTCTGCACATGAGAGCCTGATAGTCCGCTTTGGAAATCAATATAGAATCTTTTCAGATTACATTTGGTGGATTTGTAGTTGTTTTTATTGCAGGAGCTCAGCAGACAGACAGACGGCACACTTGATGGAAAGCGGTTACCATCGCCTATAGACATTTGCAACACCAAAGGTGCTACAAATGCGCTGCTGCTCTCTTAAGGGAGACTGGAACCTGATCACAAATGCCGGAACACAACTCATGGTTGTTATGGCGACATGCTTTAGATCAGGGGTGTTAGTCATCCAGTCGGGCAAATGCCCTACCACCTGGCTGTAGGTTGTTAAGTCGCTTTTACGACAGGCCGCCCGGCCGCAGGAAAATGTATTCTTTCTCCGTTTCTGCATTAACTGCAGCTCTTCTGGGTAAACATTTACAATGATTGGTGTTATGTATTGTTACTTAGCCCCCCGACAAAGACAAATTCCACGAAGCACGTTATTACCTGTCGATATTTGAACCAATTGTAATACCTTTATGATTGTCTTCTTTTGTTTACTTATTTATTGGTTATTGTGGAGAACAACCTATTGTACTCGTTTATGGCCGTTTGCAGGCATAATTAGTCAGGTGTGCGGATTACGATGTCTAGGAAATTAAGTCGACGATACGGGCGGGCACACTTGTACTTGTGAAGGATAAAACGATGGCAGGATGTAGAAAGGAGGCAGTCAAAGCGATAATACAAGCGAGGCAAGATGTATGTACATTTTAGTGACGGGCTTTGCGCGTGTTATTAAATTGTGCATTACATTTGGACTTATTGCGTCCGGTTATATTTGTACCTGTGTTATACGTGTTTGTATAGTTGTAATAAATACTATAGTAATTCCAACGGCATTTTTAATTGGAGTCTCGCACTCGTAATAATATTCTTCGAGCTTTGTCCAAATACGTTATTATATTTAGGTTATTTACATGCGCCAGATCTCGGTCTCATGTAGTTAGGTCTAGTCTTTTCAACTTATACAACACTATATTCATCCTAACTGTCACGATGTTGTGCTTTTATATTTAATTTATTCCGTATAATCTTTCTCTTTCTAGTCAGCCTTTTGGCTCTCATACCGTTCCACACGACGACGTTCATCATAATAGTAAATAGCAGTATATTTAAATCCCATAGAGCAACGAATTTTTATAGTTTTAAAGCAAAATTGCAGGCCTTAGAAAAGACACCGCCATGTTTTATTTTATTTATTTTAATAAGGATCACCAACAGTTTTGTAAATTTGATCAGTTACTAGACTTATGACTAAGGTTTACAATGCGATGTAAAAACTAATTATAGGTGAACACAGCTTGCAGCTTAATTTCTTCACTGTCATTTACTTAAACTCTAGTAATAAATATAACAAAAAAGTGTAAGGTAATGAAATTAGTCTGTCCGTCAGTCTATGTCTAATTAGTGTCTTGTTGGGCTAAACGAATCTTTTTATAAAATTTATCTTATTTTATTTTTCTATCGTCTATAGAACGGGAGAGCTTTATTGAATTGTCTGTTTGATTTGTTGAGCCTACATCGCCATAATACCACAGTATCAGTTTTTTTTTAAGATTTTTTCCTCTCCCTCTGACTATATAAATAATGTCAGAGACCCTTACAGATTTTTTGTCTCTCTTATCTTTTTATTGTAGCAAATTTTTTTACATAATCTATACTATATAAAAACTAAAACTAAATAAAAAAAGGGAAAATATCTACAGATAAGTTATTGGTCCCAAACCACTGTCACTTACCGGGAACGTTCCCAGAATACTGGCGGAGTTGCCACGTTGTATAGCAATGCTTAATCTTTGAGCGAAATAGACGCCAGCCTTCTAGGCGCGTGTGACGTCTAGTAAACGTTTGGCGACATCACGGTAGACCTTTAGAGCGTTAAGACCCCACGGACCCAGAGATTCTACCCCACATGCCGCAAGGCCATGTATTACATAATAAAATTTGCGCTTATTGTTAATCTACATTTTATTTTTCTGTATTAAAGTTTGTTTTACTACATTATGGGTGGTTTTTATAAGTTGTGCGCGGAAGGTTTGCCGATGATAGCCCCTCCCGCTCCCTACAACCGCGACCCGTGGTCTTCTAGTTCTTAGTACTACTAAGACAAGCACCGGTCTCAGTAGTAGGAAGCGGGAGGGGTGATCATCGGCAAACCTTCTGCGCACGACTTATATGTCAGTATACGACAATTGGGAGTTCATAAACTAGATCTCTATGAATAGAATAGATAATCATTCGCACTTCTTTTACATTTGTTAGTCGTTTACTACACATGGCGTCAGTTTTTTCATGCCATACGTGTCTAAACGGTTGGATAAACTACCTAACGCGGTTTTCGCAGTATGTTGCAATATGATGTTCTTGAATTAGAGCGTTGCAAGATATTTTAAGCCTTAACAAAGTAAGCGACGTATCGGATTTTAAATTTCCAGATCTCCAAGGACGACGTTAGCCATTTACCATAAGGCGAACCGTCTGCCTTTTTACCTACAAACAAATATAAAAACACTAACAAAATTTCCATGGTGTGACGCGCGTGTAATGTAATTTTTTATCATAGCCGTACCAAATCTAAAGCGTATGTAATCTTCGCATGAGATAAGAACTAATGCAGGTGATATCGCCTAAATTGATATTAGTTTTGAAACACAAATATCTTCTCCTACCTGAAGTCCTAAACCTGTAGTTATGACTTGCAAACTCCCTCCTTCTCTAAATCACCTGATATCTATACTAATATGTAAAGCTGAAGAGTTTGTTTGTTTGTTTGCTTGAACGCGCAAATCTCAGGAACTGGTTTGATTTGAAAAATTCTTTCAGTGTTAGATAGCCCATGTATCGAGGAAGGCTATAGGATATATATCATCACGCTAAGACTAATAGGAGCGGAGTACCAATAGAAAATGTTTCAAAATCGGGGGTTTTTTTTTTATTTACTTTTTTTTACTATTTCACGCGGACGAAGTCGCGGGCAGAAGCTAGTAATAAGATAAAAACCCAATTCATGATACAAAACTAAAACCACATAAATTAAATTATTTCCCCAATTTTAATAAGGATTTTATCTATTTCATATCTTATAATGAAACCCTGATATACATACTCATCAGAAACTACTTTTCTCTTTTCACGATCGTTGCTTATAGGGATTTTGAGTTGGTTGTCGTCATTTCTTTTATTCTCATTATTTAATTTCTCCTGAAGTTTTGATTTTTGAATTTATATCTTTTTTATATATCCAGGTTACCACCGGCTCTAGTCATATGTAATACCAAAGGAATCAACGTATTGCCTGCCTCACTGGAACTCTATGAATTTGTTTACGTCTTGTTTGAAGATCCGTATAATATTATGCGGTTATCCCATAGTAAAACCGCGGGAGTAAACATGCCCTACAACTCCTTGAAAGAGCAAGGCGCCACGTGTATTAGTGTATATTAGTGATCGAGTGAAAAAGTCCGATATTAGACAAAACTAGAGCAAGAGATGTTGTTAAACTTATGTTAAAACTAAAATGGAAATGGGCAGGGTATATACAAAGCACAGAAAACAAAACAAGTCACAAATTGGTCCCCGATAGACAGCAAAAGAAAAAGAGGGAGGCCAATCAAAAGATGGAGTGATGACCTAGTTGGAGTGATGGCGAAACTATGGACTAGAGTCGCACGAGACAAACTACAGTGGACATCTTTGGAGGAGGCTTATACCGCCAAGCCGGCATTTACACCTAGTAATATAGCTTAAGTAATAATAAATTAACCCACTTACAATAAGTAAACAAATACTAACAAACTAACAATTAAACTGTCATATTGTACAAGGTCTACATCATCTACAAGGCCTACTCTTGGAAGGAGGGAGCTGCTAAGGCTGCGATCATACGCCAGTCCGCCTAATTAATTCAGTATTTGCCCTTGTCAAAATAAAGCTGTAAATATTACAAAAGTCCACTAATTATTATTCACAATCTTGCAATTATTAGACAGTGGGTTTGACCACGTCTAAAATAAAGCCAAGAGCTCTAAACTGTCTATCACATCGTCTGGATCCGCTAATCAAACAGAATATCAGTTTTGTAAACAAAAAATATTAAAGATACACAAATTCTTGCCTGCTAGAAAGTCTATTCTGGCTAATCTGTCAAATGGGTATCGAGTGCTTGTGTAATCAATGGTTAATACCTTTATTGCTTCATCAATATTGGTTTGGTATCAGCACTAAGCTTCGATTCAAGCCTGCATAATATTGCACATACGGCGTCACTTGCCTTATCAGGCCGTCAATGTGCTGTTACAAAAACAACCTAAATTATATCACGTGAGACATGTTCATATATTCAGACTAGCAAAAATTGTGAAAGTGGCTTTGCTTGCTGGGAAGTGATAGCAATATACTTATAAAAATAGCTAATATCTTTTACCCGCGGCTTGCTTTCGTTAATGTAGTTTTTGTGAATCAATTCTGTTTATCTTCTATCTCTCGGAAATAGTGCATTCTTTCAGATGAAAGGTAATTTATACCAAATTGAATGAACATGTCATCAAGGCAACCTATTATTGCATTAGTGGTCGAATTGGCAAAAAAGTGACTGTAGCGCCATCTACTTTATTTTTCATCATTTTATTTGTCAATCCCTCGAAAATAGTATTTTTTCTAGATAAGAGGTACCCAATGTCCTTTTTTATATACCTGACAAAGTGTATACAGAATTTCATGATATCGATTATTAAGGTGTGAAAACGTATCAAAACTCATATTCACGTTTATAATATTAATTAGGATTAACATTGTAATATCACAACAATAGAATATTCAAACACTCTTTTGACAACACTGAGAAAAAAACTTTAATACCGTTCATTTTTTTATTAACAGCAACTCTGTGAAACAGAAATTCCTCGTATATATGAAAGCTAGTATCATTTTATAGGTGAGATGAGCTCATTTTGCAATTATTTTTGCATCATAAATCCATGACCTACTTAAACTTCAGTTCATCTTCCATCACCTTGATGGGTATTCAAGGTTAAACGTAATAAATTACAGGGCTCTCAGTACTTCTGTAGAGCGGAGGATTATAATAATCTCAAAGGCAAGCACGTTGTAAGAGAGATTACCAGCAGTTTGCTGAGTGTACACTTGACACATCCAAAAGAGAAGCGATTACTCACTGCGCTTCGTGTTTTGAAGAAAGATCTCATTCGAAGTATGAAACAAGTTATATCCTTGCTGTATGAATAAATCTGTTTGTGGTTTGAAAATTATTTTTTATGAGAGAAGATGGTTAAAAGGTGAGACAGTGTATAAAAGATTAATATAAAAAGGTATTTTATGTTATTGAATGTGTTTTCTAAAGCCGATATTAAATGGTTAATTGGTTTCAAATTGAATGAAGTAATTAAAGTTATTATTGAAAAAATGTAGTCTTCATTAAGTTCTCTACTTGTCAATAAAATCGATACAATTTGGTGGATCAGTCTAATTGTGATCCGCTAATGTATCCTACCCTTTTTATTTTCGGAACTGTGGGATACTATAGGCTGGAAGTGTGGAGGAACTTACAGATAGTTATGTATATATTAAAATAGTTACTGGGTTTGATAACTAATCTCAGAATTTTGAGGCGTATAAACTTCCACATACCTGACAACTTTACCCGCGGTAGACAACGCAAGTTGTTTGCAGTACCGGCCAATGTGCTGCTACAAGCATCTCTAACCAGGGCTCTTCGGATATTGAACCACATTTGTGAAGTCAACACAGATTTAGACATCTCACTTACCTTAGGGAAATTAAAAAAAAGTCCATTGAAGTGTATAACTAACACAATAGGCTAAGGATAAGGTGCTTACATAGTCGCTTTAGTAGTAAGACTTATGACATTGTATTGAATGAATTAAAAATAAATTAATAAAAATTCTAACATACATATATTCGTGCAGGAACGGAGAAAGAATACAATTTCCTGCGGCCGGGCGGCGTGTCGTAAGAGGCGACAAAACCACCCACAGCCAGGTGGTAGGGCATTTACCCGACTGGATGGCTACCACCCCTGGTCTAAAGTATGTCGCCATAACAACCTTGAGTTGTGTTCCGACATCAGTGACCAGGTTCCAGTCTCCCTTAAGAGATCAGCAGCGCATTTGTAGCACCTTTGGCGTTGTAAATGTCCATAGGCGATGGTAACCGCTTTCCATCAAGTGGTCCGTCTGCCTGTCTACTGAACTCCTGCAATAAAAAAATAAAACAAAAATAAGACGGATCAAATAAATTGAATTAATTTATTTGGAAGACTTAGAATTACAAGGAAACGGTGACATTCAATGATATCGAATTTCTCAATTTCTATTTACATGAATCACTTTTATCGTTTCATCCAAATTGAAACACAAAAATGAACCACTCAATATCAAACAGCATAACAAATTAAAACATAATACGGAGGTATCTCTTTATTATACACCAAAGCATACACAAACAGAAGTACAAAAAGATAAAGAGATAGTGCAACAGGCGGCCTTGTTGCTAAAACACGGTCTCTTTCAGACAACACTTGCCAGGGTTTGATAAATATTAACACTGACAGTGGCGCAATTAATAAATAATGCTGAATGATAAATAAACACAGTACATATAAGTACAAAAACAATATATATAATACTCATAATTACATATGACAGTACAAACATATATATACTTATATGATGCATTAGAAATTTACACACAATAGAAAAGTAACATCTCTGAACCTAAATTTTAAAGAACGATAAGATTTTGTCGCAGGTAAGAAGTTATATAAGTATATAAAAATTCATAGGAATATTCACAAATGTAATGTTAAAACAATAAAACCTAAGCAAATGCCAGAATGTATATTAACACCGTAATGTTCATAAACCGGCCATCATACCTTTACAGGGACGATGGCCTGCAACTCACCCTAGGGAATCCTCGCTTTGAGCCGAATCAAATGCCAACAACCTACAGTATTGTGACATTTAGCGAAATACCTCGTCCAAGAAAATAGAATTCAGCTCATTCTGCCAAACGTAAAAATGCCTTTAATCTTACTAAGACTTCAATGTAGAAGATTGGTATTTGTCCGAGTATTTGTAAATTAAATCCAACATGAAAATGATGTACGAACCTTCATGAGTAGTAAATAAATATATGAAATAAACTAGCGGCCCCGGCAGACGTTGTCCTGCCTTTAAAAAATAAAATTCTGGAACCCGATCCCAGAGCCACCTACCGGTTCTAATTGCGAATGTAAACCATCCGGGTACCCACTCAAACACACAAAAACCAAATCACCACAATCGCTCCAGGTGATTAGGAGGATTCCAGAACCCGATCTCAGCGCCACCTACCGGTTCTAATTGTGAATCTAAAAGAGTAATATATTTCTTTTTATTCTAAGTCATGGCAAAATAAGATTAAAAATCTTGCCAAAAATTAATGTTTATAATTAACAAATAAAAAATAGGGGTTGATCGTAGAGGGGTGAAAATTGAGGATTGTATGTTGTATCATAAAAAAATAGAAATTAAAAATTTTGTCTAAAAAATAAAATAAAAATTTAGGGGTGGACTACCCCTAACATTTAGGGGGATGAAAAATAGATGTTGGCCGATTCTCATAGATACCGGATAAGCACCAAAAATTTCATCAATATCGGTCAAGCCGTTTCGGAGGAGTATGGCAACGAAAACTGTGACACGAGAATTTTATATATTAGATAATACACTAATTATTAACATAAAATACTAACAAAACTATATTTTAATGGTTTTAAGCCCGGTAGTTTATTTGATTTTTATTATTCCGACATTTCGGCCACTTTTCCGTAGCCGTGCTCACGGGAGACGATGATGAGATGAGAAGATGTCAACTGTCAATGCGTATTGTTAAATTCATTATTTACTCTACCCCCGACTTATTCAGTTTAAGTATTAAATTTTAGGTAATTTTTGTTTGTCGTTAGTATTTACTCTACGGGAGTATAATCTAATTAAATTAAATTAGATTTAGTTGAAATACTACCGCTTAAAACATAGTTCCCTGGCTTATTCATTGTTTTTCGCAAATTGCTACGAAACCCTAAAAATAAAATCTTAAATATTTAGAACTCGTAGAGAATTCTAAAAAATATTTTAGCACGAGTTGTAATAAAGACATTTTTGGGGTAAATATTATAAAATTACGTTTTGTATAATTTTCACCAGGAGTATAAAATTAGGCTGAATTGCTTTTTCCCTTATTAAATACGACGGTATTATGCGGCCAGGTTAATGGTTGAAACTTTTATGATCATTTTATATTGTTTGAAAGGACTTCTTAAAGTGTTCTGGTATATGTAAAATCATACATATATACATACATAACTTCATGCCAGTTCCCTTGCGGGGTAGGCACGAACAACAGAGCGCCATTTAGGCTTATTCTTACATACCTCACTTGCTTCTTTGACATTCATAACTCTTGTCATGTACGCTCGTCTGTTCTTAAGGCTCCTGACATCACCTTCTGCTAGTACACGATCAATTTGATCATGGAAAATGTGTCGTGGCCTTCCACGACTTCTGCATCCATCCACTTTTGCATTGTATATCTGTTTAGTCATTCTTTCATCATGCAATCTTTCCACATGCCCGAACCACCGGAGCATTCCTTTCCTTACCTTCACCCCGACACTGTCTTTCAGACCAACTTTCTTTCTTACTTCGGTATTACGAACGCGGTCCGCGAGCGTCACTCCGGAGATTTTGCGCAGTGCCCGGATCTCGACCGCGTTTACTTTACTTTCATGCTCTCTCTTCCACGTAAAATCATCTATATTCTATTATAATTATTTTGATATCCTAGTATTGTTTCAACTGTATCAGCATGACGATTGATTGATTCACGTTTATCGCTGAACATATTTATGAAATACGTCGAAATCATCGTCACCACTGTCAGATGTATGTACAATATAACTTCGTCATCAGCCAATCGAAATCCACGATTGAATGAATGAAAACACTTTATTGTTCACCAAAAGTTAAAACTACTTATCTTAAGAAAGCAGCAGCGCATTTGTAGCAACGTTGCTGTTGCAAATGTCCATAGACGATGGTAACCGCTTTCCATCAAGTGGGCCGTCTGCCTGTCTGCTGATCTCCTGGAATAAAAAAAGAAAAAAAACGTTCTTAAAACTAGGTACAGTAAATGTTCTCTATGATCTCTTCCAGGCAACCCCCTAAACTAAAGAAAATATTAAGACAACAGTGGCGGTGAAGACAATAAATAATATAAAACATTCCAGAAATAAGTGAAAAATAATAAAATACTTTAAATACTATACGAAAATAGGATATATCATACTATGTACAGAATCAGCAGCATGTTATAGACTTGCGAGGACAAAGATATTTAGTAACCATCAGTTTAAAAGACAATATGAATGTTGATGAGCTTGTCTGATGTTGAGTGGCAGTGAGTTCCATAAACGGACAGCCTGTACCGTGAAAGAATTATCAACGAAGGAAGAAATGAGTACAGGTGTCACTAAGGAGAGATTATTACTAGAATAGAACACTGTTAGAAGTAGGCTACCCCACTTTTCGCCACATACCCCTGCCTTTCGCTTTTCTTATTCAACTTCCACTAATTACCACACGCAAGTCGTTTATCCATCGGACTGGAAGGCGTCCTACACTAAGCTTACCCAGACGGGGTCTCCTCTCCATAACACCTTTTACACTTTTAAATTCTGTCCCCAATCACCCTGGTTTACGGTAGTTTTCGAAGGTATGATGAATAGTGTTACTTATCGAACGTTTTGTAAGCCTAAAATTCATTTTAATCGATGAAGATTCTAATGCACCGGGACGTGGGCTATTTACATTTTCCAAGTGTAATGAGCTTGGAGTGCACAGCGTTTTCAAGTCTTCTGAAATACAATAAGCACCTAACTATATCTTATTACGTAACCCTCCGCATGTCGCTAATGCTGTCACTAACTTTATTCTTGGGTCTTGTACAAACAAGCTACCCGTATAATCAAATTCAACCCCTTCTCCTTACGTAGTGTAATGTATCCAGACGTTTTTCTAGGATTCAAACAAACCGTTGTAGACAATTTTGGAGTACATATTTTCTTATAAAACAAGTTTGAAGGTAATTTAAATTTTATACTGAATATTGTAATACAAGTTGTAGACTAGAAATTACAATCGCTAAGTAAGAAAATGTAATTGTGAAAGCTCCTAAACTTTACATACTGAAATCGACTATATAAACGATGAAGAATACGAAGCATTTTTTTATTTATTGTCTGTTTGTTCGGGATTCACGTAAAAACTACTAGGTCGATTTCGATGCGGTTTTCGCTGATCGACAGTAAATTTTTAGGCTTAAAATCTGCACTACTTTTTATCCTAGAAATTTCGCGAGAATTTTTCTGGGAATTATTTAAAATGACCAGACTAATTTTTTTTTTAATTCCAATGCGATTTTATTACTAATCGGTAGCAAATTTGATGTGATAAAATGTGTGTTATTTGTTTCCCCAGAAATTCTGCAGGAATTTTCCAGGGAGCGAGTTGAAATGATTTGGGTACATAAAAATTAGCTTATTCCGATACAGTTTTCACTATGACGATAGTTTACATTCTTTTTTTAAATGCTGCGGTACTTTGTGTCCCGGGATCCCGCGGGAACTTCAAGTCAAGTATGTGGTAAAACTACGTTTCAATGGTTTTAAGCGCGGTAATTTTATTTGATTTTAGTTTTCCGACGTTTCGGCCACTTTTCAGTGGCCGTGATCACGGAAGACATAGATGTCAAGTGTCAACGAGTATTGTTAAAGTTTTATTTAGCCTACCGCCAACTTGTTAATTTTAATTATTTAATTTTAATTTTGTTTATGGTTATTATTTACTCTATGGGAGCCTAATCTAATTTACTACCGCTTCGCAACATGTTATGGCTTGAAGAGAAGAAGCGGCGCAAGAAACTCTTCAGCAAACATGCCTAGCTCTAATAATTTTATATAATATTAAAATGGGTGGAAGTGAAATTAGATTAGGCTCCCATAGAGTAAATAATAACCATAAACAAAATTAAAATTAACAAGTTGGCGGTAGGCTAAATAAAACTTTAACAATACTCTTTGACACTTGACATCTTTGTCTTCCGTGATCACGGCCACTGAAAAGTGGCCGAAACGTCGGAAAACCAAAATCAAATAAAATTACCGCGCTTAAAACCGTTAAAACGTAGTTTTATTATGTATAGAAGTCGCGAAAACTTAAGAAAATATCAAGTATGTGGTCTATAAAAGTGCTTTCAAAAGGTTCAATAACCACAATTTTCTTATAAATTCTCAGTATTCCTAATATCAATATATTTTTCTAATCTATTCTTATTAAAACATATTTTCTATAAAACTTTACCATATGATGTATGTATATTTATATAAAAAGATCCTTTTTATATAATCTTTTGTTCGTTTTGACAAGGATCATGTTTAACTAGCCAGTATAAGCTGGCCTACTGAGATATTGATTATGGTTTTATTGCAAGCTCAATTTTCAGCGGACAATTCAGCCATATTTAAAACTAATAGCATGTTATTAAAATACTAACAAGCTTCGAAGTTTTTACTGATGTGTCCATCAATTTGTTATAATAACAGTATCTACTCAAAACTTTTCTTATTTCAGAATTGAAATTATTATTAATATATTCTAAAACTAAACATAATATGCAACTATTATTCGTTTCATTAAAAACTGACTGCTAGTAACTTAGCATTTTAAATAAGACCGCTTATAAGATAGGCTTGCTGAGTATGCCGCCACAACAACCTTAAGTTGTGTTCCGGCATTAGTGGCCAGGTTCGTCTCCCTTTAATGTTGCAGATGTCTATAGGTAATGGTAACCGCTTCCCATCAAGTGGGCCGTCTGCCTGTCTGCTGAACTCGTGCAATAAAAAAATATGTAATCAGCAGACAAACAACACAAATTATATATCTGGACAGAACAGAAACAGAAAGTTCGTTTACGAAATTTACTATATCAGGAACCAATACAGAACTTTTGCGTTCCAATGAGCTCGGTCGGCTAAGGCTGAAGGCCCGCTAACCACAGAGGCCGTCAGAGAATTTGACAGATGGCCGAATCTCCTGCGCGCTTCTTTCATCGCAACTGCGATTTCAAAACTCGCACTAGATTTTTCATTTATAGCTACATTTTTATTGCATTGATTAATACTCATTATCGTTTTCAACGAGGCACTTCGAATCGAAAATTCTTAGGAAATATAGGATAATTAAAATCAAGTTTTCACTGTTTTAAGCGTGGCATTTTATTTCACATTTATTCGGACACTTTTAGGCGTGATCACGGAAGGCAAAGATGTCAAGTGTTAAAGTTTTTATTTAGCCTAACCTTAACTTATTCATATTATATAATATAATATGAAAGACAGTGTCGGGGTGAAGGTAAGGAAAGGAATGCTCCGGTGGTTCGGGCATGTGGAAAGAATGCATGATGAAAGAATGACTAAACAGATATACAATGCAAAAGTGGATGGATGCAGCAGTCATGGAAGGCCACGACACACCTTCCATGATCAAATTGATCGTGTACTAGCAGAAGGTGATGTCAGGAGCCTTAAGAACAGACGAGCGTGCATGACAAGAGTTATGAATGTCAAAGTAGCAAGTGAGGTGTGTAAGAATAAGCCTAAATGGCGCTCTGTTGTTCGTGCCTACCCCGCAAGGGAACTGGCGTGAAGTTATGTATGTATATATATATATATATATATATATATATATTTCCCTTAAGAGAGCAGCAGCGCATTTGTAGCACCTTTGGTGTTCCAAAGTCCATAGGCGATGGTAACCACTTTCCATCGAGTGGGCCGTCTGCCTGTCTGCTGAACTGCTACAGTAAAAAAAAAAACAAAAAAAATATTAATTATTATTTATGATTATTGTTTACTCTATGGGAGCCTTATTTAGTTTATGGGAGCTGCATACGACTAGTCATCGCATCGCATAACGAACTACTTGCTGGCGCTTTTTTTTATTGGACTTGATTTTATGTTGTTGGTCCGAAGACCTCACAACTTTACCGGGATTTTCAGGGCGAGCGCCTTCGCGAAGTGAAGGTTCTCGAGCCCGGGGGCAACTTGCTCGAGGGAGCTCTCTACGGGCTTTACCTCGGCTGGACTGTTGCTATAAAACGGGGATGAATCTAACGATGCCGACTAGAGGGCGACACAACATACTAATTGAGAAAGGGCGCGGGTTATATAAAGCCCGAGGGGAAGGATCCCGGCGGACCGGGTTCGGTGGTTCGCGGCGGCCTACGCTATTTTACTGCCGTTTCGCAACGTGTTATATCTGGGAGAGAAGAAACGGCGAACTGGCTAGCGCAACGCGGCAGCGTTTTTTTTTTTAGCAGTATCCAGCTGCATAGCCGCAGATGGCTGTTTCAGCGATACCGGACTTTGGGGGCTTCCCGACTCCGTGGGAGCGGAGGCGTTCAGCCTGGAAGCAGCGCGCTCAAGCAGGCACTTCCTAGCAGTACGACTGGTTAATATTTGTACTTTAGGTTACCGTTTCCAAAATAAATTAGTTCAGTTCACATAAGCACTTGACAGTGAATACTACTCTCCGCCATCTGAAGTATTATTTAACCTCTACCTCTCGCTGCTACAAGTTTAATTGTTAAAACTTTGTTTTAATTATTTATATTTATTGAGAAAAGTTAAAAAAATATTAAGATATAGAATTTAAAAAACCTCGTTCCGGCCAATGATGTGCGCGATAGATTCACCCAAATATCAAATTGCCACGACGATATAAATGTGGACAGAACCTTAGTCCTTGTCATTTGCGTATTTACGGCTGTAGAATCAGCGGCGTCTATTCGTCGCTGTTATTTCAACCGGTATCCATATCAATTGCTTTTACAACATTAACTTGTTTGTTTACCGCTTTCAAGCTTTTTTATTCTATTTTTATTACCTACAGCCATTGTTCGCAGGGGTTTGATATTAAATTACGATCTTTTAGTAACAAAGAAGTTGTAGAGTGCCGTCATATTAATATTATTTATTATTGTTTATTTTTTTAAATATTTAGTTGGTCTCCTAGTTTTTATCCGTGCAGGAACGGAGAAAGAATGCAATTTCCTGCGGCCTGTCGTTAAGAGACGACTAAATAATCCACAGACAGGTAGGTGGTAGAATATTTGCCCATCTGGATGGCTACCACCCCTGGTCTAGAGTATGCCGCTATAATAGCCTTGAGCTGTGTTCCGGCATTAGTGACCAGGTTCCAGTCTCCCTTAAGAGAGCAGCAGCGCATTTGTAACGCCTTTGGTGTTCTCCCAATTATTTGGGGTCGGCACAATATGTCTTTTTCTTCTATACTTCTCTATTCTAACATACATCCTCAGTAACACCACAAATCACACCTATCATCCTTCACACAATCCAGCCATCTCTTTTTTGATTTCTCAGTTTAACATACTTTTTGTCACGTGACTGTCATCCCTCCTTATTACATGCCCATACCGCCTCAGTCTTCTACCGCTCAATTTTTCAGTCACTTTCAAAGAACCCCTTATGTACTCATTTCTCACCTTATCCATTCTTGTAATTCCACACATCCATTTCAACATTCTCATCTTAGCTGAGTGGAGTCGCTTGTGGTCTATCATTTTAGTGGCCCAACATGCGGATTATTATGCCTTTTCATAATCGTTCATCAGTCGTATACAGCGTCACGCAAAACATACATGGCCTACGACGATTGTAAGAAACCGCCGCCTTAATAAATCTATGTTGTAAAGCATACAACACATTCGCCGTTTTATATTCCCATAATATTTATGTCCCAATACAATGAATGCAATACGGTCTTCTAGATTGCAATCTGATTACTGGCTCAGGGTCGTTAAACTGCCATTAACTTTATGTACCAGGCACTCACAATGCTGCGGAGTTATCTGTTGATGGGCAAGCTACGTTTGTGATACAAATATAATAGGGGTAATAAAATAGTACTGATTTTTAATGTTCCTTACCCATGTACGTCGTAGAGCACGCTGGAGACGTTTTCTTAATTACAGTTCTTAGGGCCCGATCATTGCGATACCACACTCTCATAGAATATCGGCGTGAAACGGTTAGCATTGAGCTAATCGATGAGTGACAGTTCCGATGGCCCACATCTCCCTCTCCCTGTTCTATTTTACCTATCCTATCCCCCTATTCTACCCTCTCAATCCCATCTTAAAGGCTGGCTATGAGTTGGCTTCGCTCCTGGTGTTGCAAAAATTTATAAGCAGCGGTAACTACTTTCCCTGCGCTGGGCCGTCAGCGTGTTTGCGAGCTTCGCAATAAAAAATATAGGTGTGTGTGTGCAGTCCACACGCAGTAGAAGTGAAACAAAGTGTGATAAGGGATGGGAGGATTCTAAATTTCGTGACGTCACATTTCATATAATATATCGTTATAATATAGTTAAGCTTTAAAACACGAAATTTGAAGTATTAACGAAAAACTTCAAAACATTTCCAACTCTGTATAAGCATAGTGTTTAAATTATTAAATATAAATGTATTCTATCTCATTCCCTCGCTGGCTTAGTCCTATATATTTATGTGTTTATCGCTTTTTAGTTTTAGCGAGTTTCAAATCACAACGATTCTAAAGAAGTATACACACACACACACACACACACACACACACACACACACACACACACACACACACACACATATATATATATATATATATATATATATATATATATATATATATATATTTATATATATTATAAATTATTATATATACATTCTAAAATATGTAAAGTAATCATCTATATTGTTCATAAGTATATAAATAATATAAGTAGTATACAAATAATAAAAATAACTTTGTACTCGTAAACTCACTACACTCACTAGCAGAAAAATGTTCCTACGTCCCCAGAATACAAAATTTTCATTCTGTAGACAATTCAAGTTCATGTTTAAAGTCGCTACATTGACAATTTTGGAACTACCTCCAATTTTTTGTTGTAATTTTTATTTGTAATGTAGAACATTTAATTTGTTATATAAATTTTAGTTATTACGTCACTGGAAGCAACTAACACCTAGGATACAGGCTTGGCCTATTCTAGGTGTTAGTATCCAGTTTTAATTTTAAGGCAAAATTTTGTATATTTTTGGTGACAATAAAAATTCTTTTATTATATTTATTACGTATCACTTCGGAACATATTTGGGCAAAACTGAATAATCTTATGCAAACATCATGTTTGTTTCTCCGTCTGTCGGTCTGCTCGTCTGGAGAGCTATCTTGGTAACTATTGTTTATATAAAAAAGTCATCAAGGATTATTGTCATGTCTTTTCAAAACCTGAGTAACCATATTTCACAAGACTACGTACACTGTTTTTTTGTAAAATTTAATTATATGTATGGGAGTCCCCCCAAATTTTCCTAATTTTCTATTTTTAAATCTTAACATTAAAACTTCGTAGCGCCAAATATATTACAACCCTTAAGGCAAACATCCATATAAACCCAGTACTTTATCCAGATGGACTAAAATACTATAGTATAATAAAATTGTACTATTCATTAAAATTATTATTTGAGTAATTATAACAAAATACTATGATGTAACATTTTTTATATAAATTAATGTATTTTGTATAATATTTTTAAGAAAATTTAAAAAAATTAGTAATTAAATTCGTATGAATAATATGGTAAGTATATTAATTTCAACGAAACGTGTGTGTGTAATGTTAGTTAATTAATGCTTCATTCTCGTAATTAGTAAAAGCTACATTTTTTTCGAAGAAAGAGCATGAAAGTAGAGTAAATGCGGTCGAGATGCGAGCACTGCGCAAAATTTGCGGAGTGACGCTCGCGGACCGCGTTCGTAATACCGAAGTAAGAAAGAGAGTTGGTCTGAAAGAGAGTGTCGGGGTGAAGGTAAGGAAAGGAATGCTCCGGTGGTTCGGGCATGTGGAAAGAATGCATGATGAAAGAATGACTAAACAGATATACAATGCAAAAGTGGATGGATGCAGAAGTCGTGGAAGGCCACGACACACCTTCCACGATCAAATTGATCGTGTACTAGCAGAAGGTGATGTCAGGAGCCTTAAGAACAGACGAGCTTGCATGACAAGAGTTATGAATGTCAAAGAGGCAAGTGAGGTGTGTAAGAATAAGCCTAAATGGCACTCTGTTGTTCGTGCCTACCCCGCAAGGGAACTGGCGTGAAGTTATGTATGTATGTATGTACATTTTTTCCCAGCTAACTTTCTTAACAAGCCTAATGAATATTTCTGCCACGAGTCCTGGTACATCCAATCTTTTCGGGCCACTTTGTCTCGTAAAGATTCATGCCTGAGATTGATGGCGTTAATTAAGAATGGCTAGAACGTAGGCCAGTGGGAGGTCAGCGACTTTGCCAAATAAGTCAATGTACTCTTCAAATTGAAATGAATGGGTTATTTGACATGTAATGATTTCAGTGAATAAGGTACTTTATAATCAAACCAACTGAGAATGAGAGGTCAACCAATTCTTTGTACAGTTGTGGTATTGAAATATTCGCCAGTTTTCAAATTGATTCATTCAACGTTCCGCGAGCACATGTTACCTTTTCAAATTAAGTCACAGAACAAACTATTCCACAGGAAATTATTTATTTAATTTGTTTGGGAGACTTACAATAATTAATATTCTTAAATATAAAACACAAAATTAGTACATATATCAATCAAGTTTCCACTAAAAAAAAATATGTTATGTTTAACTATTTGACAATAAAGCTTAAAATTACGTACATCAAAGTTGTTTGATTTTCTATCTTGTATAAGAAGAATGTTTAGACATGTAAAACGTTTTTATTGGTTTTAATATTTATGTTACGCGTAGTAATTATATCCTTTTTGTTTCTTATAGTTAATCTAAGCGTCTGTCATTGCCAACATTGCAATTTTTTTTTCATGTTTCTATATTTTATAAACGTAAGATTTAATAAAATGCAAGCTAAAGTCGATTTTAAGGCATCGAACATTTTCATTCCGCGACTGTACCTACCCGAAATCGCTATAGCATAGAATGAGCCCTGAATGTTGTCTATCTTTGGCATCAGGTTTTGTTGTGCCGCTGGCCTCTCATCACAGCGTATATCTATATACAGAATGGAATGTTTCAGTTGGGCCTTCAGGGTCATATCCTAAACTATTATGCTCAATAGCGTAAAACACTCAAATGAGTCTCCAGGCCGTTTTTGACGAAAACTAACGTGGTATCATTAGATTTTGGAAAAATCAATTACCCATGTCAGGAATCGAATCGTCTGACTGAAATAAATAAATACAACCTGTGTTATTACACCAAATCATAGTGTAGCTTATAAGGATCAATTTCTGTTAAGGAGTATTAAAGGGCAAACCAAAGTAAAGGGTTGTTTTTGCACAAAATTATTTATTTCCCCCACTCACACATTAATTAAACATCAAATTGCGCTGGTCATTTGACCGCATCTCATGTGAACGAAATCAACGTTTACCCATTGACTGATTTAATTTATTGGGGTGAAATATAGTGCGTTTCGAATATTAATTTATAGGTGCCTATTAAAAATATAATAATTTTCTTAATTTCCCTATTGAATAAAATAAGGTGAGATTTAATTAATGCATGGAAATGTTTTTTCTTTTCTTATTTTTTATTGCAGGAGATCAGCAGACAGGCAGACGGCTCACTTCATGGAAAGCGGTTACAATCGCCTATGGACATTTGCAACAGCAAAGTTGCTACAAATGCGCTGCTGCTCTCTTAAGGGAAACTGGAACCTGGTCACTAATGCCGGAACACAACTCAAGGTTGTTATAGCGACATACTTTAGAATAGGGGTGGTAGCCATCCAGTCGGGCAAATGCCCTACCACCTGGCTGTGGGTTGTTTTGTCGCCTCTTACGACAGGCCGCCTGGCCGCAGGAAATTGTATTCTTTCTCCGTTCCTGCACGGATATAGAAATGGATTGATAAAGTTTACATTAACATAAGCGTAGCCGCCGGCAAAACCTAATATCTATTCTATCGATCTATATATAAAATTATATAAAAGTAACGTTTCTTGTTTTTTAGACATTTTGTGTTTGTCAGTTTGTTCGGGATTCACATAAATACTATTGAGCCGTTTACGACGCGGTTTTCTCTGATAGACAGCAAATTATTAGACTTAAAATCTGCGGTACTTTATATCCCGGATATCCGCGGGGCTTTTCCCAGCAGCGGTTAAAAGGGGTTAGGGTGAAAAAATTCTGATTCCGATGCGATTTTCACTGATCAATAACAACATTTTTTGACTTAGAATCAATTGTGGTTGCGTAGGGCTTTAGTAATATTATTTATTACGGGTTTTTCAACTAATTTCCAGAATTCGTGTTGAGCGTGCTAAAAACCCATTTGTTGGTTCCAATTCCAATGATGGCTAAACAACTTGATTTTTACTATCTGTTCAATGCGGACGAAGTAGCGAGAGAATACTAGTATTTTTATGAAATTTAAAATTCACTATATGTAGCCAATAGGTCATAATTTACACATAGGACCGATACCGCTCTTATTTCAATTGCGGGAATGAAACTTAATACAAGTGACCCTTATAAAATAAGTACTAACAGGATGCGGGTGTGAACTAAATCAGTGCTTAAGCACGCGATGTAACTTTATCAGGAAACTTTGTCACTTTTCATGTGTAATAAGTCTGTACCCAGTTTTATGTAGATTGAACTTGGGTCCTTAAACGTTATGATTCCACTTCAAACTTGAGTTATATAATAACTAAGTAATTTGAGATAGAAATCTGACCAGACGGTAGCTGCTATTTCATTTTTATTTGAACTATAAAGCGGGAGAATACTGAAAAAATCAATACAAGGACATAGTAGGTTAAAAATAATTTCAAATAAAATTTATTCAATTTACGAAAATCATAAATTTTTTATTTATCATGGTGGGTCATGTTGAAATCATTATCTTGATTACAGCTCTTAGGCTGCCTGTCCATTGAAGCGGAGCGAGGCTGCGGAGCGGAGAAACGGAAAGATATTAAACAGTATTAGCACACACGTCTTCGCGCTGTAGCTATAAACATCAACATTGGTCTTCAAAATATAGGCTTCGCCTAGTTTGGAACCAGTGGGTTACATAAATGATGTAAATTTGACTTTTTGACAATAAAGATTATATCTGCGGACCACGGGCCATAATTGACAAATTTTATCTAAATGTGGCGTGACACTGACCAGCGATTGCCCCTGTCTACACCATATAAAAATACACCCAAGGTCAAGTCCCCGTAAATGTAGGACTATTGTAGGGAATTATAATAAAAGTTACCGGGCTATTGGGATGAACTACTAGTGGTATTAGGGGTCTGGGAATATGGGGACTAGGGCGTCTGCCCCTTGCAATATTCGGGGAACATGGAAAAATGGGCAGACGGTGACTCGCCACTCATTGCAGCTTGGCGCCGCTTCAATGGACAGGCAGCCTTAAGGCCGGCTTGATTGGTGTTATACCCCACTCTCACGTCAGCATTGAGCTAATCGTATTTCGTACTCAAATTCTGAGAATTTCGATGGCCCACTCGTCACTGTCCCTATACTATCTGCCTATCCTACCGCCCTATTTCAGTCACTTATATCATAGCTTTA
The DNA here is from genome assembly GCA_019925095.2 of Dendrolimus kikuchii. Taxonomy (NCBI): domain Eukaryota; kingdom Metazoa; phylum Arthropoda; class Insecta; order Lepidoptera; family Lasiocampidae; genus Dendrolimus; species Dendrolimus kikuchii. The sequence goes on along the minus strand of CM034396.1, from coordinate 19,502,533 downwards.
GATTAGATAGAGTTGATAATACTGTATTTCTCACCAAAATAAACAATAAAAAAAACAAACTGCATAGTTACAATACTTATTAGCAAAATAACAGGCGGCCTTTTCGCTAAAACCGATCTCTTCTAGGTTACCTAGCTTAAAAGAATCTTAAGTAATCTGACGGTGTAGGTGGAGCAGAAGGAAATAATAGGAATGTACAATTTAAATAGACATACTTACACTAATTTAAAAATATAATAAATACATAAATCCAGACACATTTATAGTATGTCAATGTAGCTTTAATACCATTCCACCTATCACAAATAGCTCGATTGCTTGCAGGCTGGCAACACGGTGGCGTCGCTATTTTGTAGGATAACCATTCAACGTGTGTAGTTCGACATGCACATATTTATCATCTTACAAAACATTACAGCCTCCTTGAATTTGTAAGACTAATAAATTATGATTTTATATTTTTAACAAGTCCAATGGCCTATGAATTATTATTTAAACAGCACTAGAAAAGATTTTTATTATCGTATCTAAAAAAAAATATTACAAGAAGATCTCAAAAGTTCAAATATCTGCTTCTGTATTGGCTGGTTTCTATATCTTATTAGTCATTCACTTTACCATACTATTTTTTTTTTGCAGCACTGTTGTCTCTAACATGGGGATGGTCAGAGTCACTGGCACTACACTTTTCAACTCACTGACTTTATACAATATTTTTAAAAAATCCTTATAATTACTACACATTACGTATATAATAGATAATTTTTTTGCATATTATAATGTACTAATTAATAATAAATACTTATTTATAATTATGTTTTTTTATATATAATGAGTATACTCTCCACATTATGCTTATATTTTCATTTTATTTAGTAACTTGTGTTATATTTTCATAGTCTATAATGAAATGTTTGTTGTCATACTCATTACTATCCGAAAAGCAATGTGTTATTTGTTTCTGTGTTTTTCTTCCTATTCTTACTACCATTTTCTTATTCTTCTATATATACTAACTTTGATAGAATATATGCATCGATAGAATTTTGACATTACTTGTGTGCAGCTTATATGAAATATTAATCGATAGTAAGGCCAATGAACGGTCGGTAAAATATAGGAACCGGCCATAAGCCGATAATAGACAACTCATTTATGTTTTCAATTTGAATGAATCAATAAAGGTAACTCATTCAATGCCATTGAATACCGTCGTGTGCCTACTTTCAGTTCTGTCCCTTTCAATCTATTTGATTCAATTTGATTGATCCGTCTAATATCAACATTGCATGCCATACATACAACATATACACCGATTTGTGACTTGAAAGATAAATTTTAATAACACGTCTAACAAAATTGTGTCACCAAATTGATAGGATTGACTGATATATTGAAATCAATGACTGGATACGTCAGATAGCTTAAGATAACGAATTACTACAGGCTGATATATAAAATCAGATATACGTGTTTATTGATCAACCTTCCTCCCGGTTTCACTCGCGTATATTTCGACGCCTTATTCGGTAGAAATTATATTACTTTCCGAAATAAAAAGTGTCTAAGGTGAAATGTAACCACCCAATGATTAGCACCCATTTAATTTATTCAAGATATTGAAACATCTTATTTTTTATTTTATGCCGAGTTCCAACCAAAAAAAATAAAATAAATAATATATATATATATATATAATTTAACAGACTTCTTTTTACAACATCTTGAAGTCGGTACTAAGTAAAACATAAAAGAACGACAACAATTTTACAGAATATAGTAATTTTTATGTTTTACTTGACACCGACTTCAAGGTGTTATAGAAAGATTCTGTTAAATATTTATTTTTTGGTTTTTAGTGTGAAGTCGGGTTTGTTTTTCTTAAAAAAATATTTTGACTTTTCTAATTGCGCAAATACTTCAATAGCATTAGAGGTGATAAATATATTAAGCACCGGTAGTCAATTGTACAACTGGCACGAGTATACAAATTTGCCATCTCACTCGTCAGTGTGCTCTTCAACAAGGGTTGCTCTCGATTTCCTTGCGATACCCCAATCAGATCCTCACTTGGTGACTATGGCACCATCTCGGAAGTTTAAAGAAACACTTTGAAAATCGGTCTACAATTGACCGAGAAATCGCGTAACATGCCTACAAAAAAATTAAGCGCCTGTAGAAAGCATAATACTGGTACGCGTATGTTTACAAGCTTTTTTTGGAAAAATGTAAGCTCTTGGCGTTTTTTTTAATAAGAGTTACTCTTGATTTTTCTGGGATCCACTTATAAGATCCTGACTTGATGACCATGGAACCGCCTCGGGTGTATATATAATTACGAATAAAGAAAAAAAGATCAAAAACAATCCACAATTGACGGAGAAATTGCGTATAGTTGTTGCGTATAAACAATTAACCGCCTGTAGAAAATATAATACCTACCTATACGAGTATACAAGCTTTTTCCAAGAATTTAGGTCCAAAACGATTTGTAATGTGTAATAGTTACTCTCGATTTCCCTGGGATTCGCTCATCAGATCCAGTGACCGTGGGACCAATTTAGGAGTATAATCTTTTGATTTAAAAATAAAAAATAAAATCGGTCCACAATCAACGGAAAAATCGAGTAACATCCACACAGAAGTCGGTTAAAAGTACACAATAAGCTTAAATACTGTAAGGTAGTACAAAGGGGAAGCCTTATTGCTTAAAGCAACCTCCTCCACGCAACCTTTGAATGGACAAGATCTAATTGCAGAGATAGCGTTGGCGTGCAGATGAACGAGATACTCATAATAAAACACAATGTAGGTAATTCTTGTATACAACTATAAAATTATATACCTACATATACATACAAAACAAATAATAAATACGTTATACAGTTAGATAGTGCTCCTTCACAAGTCTGTTAAAGGAATGGATAGATTTAGCAGATCGGACATCTGTCGGCAGAGCATTCCAGAGATGCATAGTTTGACGATCTTGCGTAAATCTCCGTAGTATTTAACGGTGTCCTGGGTTGCAACCTCTCTGACGGTCTCAAAGATCTCGAATTTCTGTAAAAGAACTGAAACCTTTCTTTAAGATAAGACGGGATCTTAGGATCAAACAGTACGTTATAAAGAAGAGACAGAACACGAGCATTACGGTAAAGTCGAATTGAAAACCATTTGAGTTTTGTGCGAAATTCAGATATGTATCAGATGTGTATGTATCATATACAGAAATTTTGAAGTCGCTCAAGTTTATTTAATCGGTTCTGGTTAAGATCGAGATAGCTGACCTCGCCTTAATCAAGTATGGGAAGAAGAAGGGATTGCGCTAGCGCTATTTTAGTGCTAAATGGTAGAAAATATTGCAGACGGCGTAGAGAAGCAGCTGATGCAATTATTTTCTGGCTGAAGCTAAAAGCCTCAAGATAACGATTTATGTGTGTGAATTCTTAAGTTCTTCAATGTATCACTTACAGAAACAACAATCCCATCAAACATAATTGGTGGTAATGAAAGAAAGAAGGAAGGAAATAAAGAAAGAATAAATATTTATTTAGGACTAGATACAAAAAGTCATACATGATAATAGATCTAACAATTAATTATGGTTTGCTAAAAACGCTCTTGCTCAGCATCATGCTAGTTTTACAACCAGCGCTGATCCTCCGCAAGTACCTCTAAGTGATTCCACGGCTTAGCCCCACAAACCAAATTAAATGATGATAATGAGGACCAGACAATCCTAGAAATCATTTTGTTATTATACTTCCAGTGGTAAGTTTGGTTTTTGCTAGGATTAACACTGAGCCCATATTTTGTACTTCGGTCAGATAGATATATATTTTAAGTCGGCGTTAATAATGAAGATGGCATCAGACAAGGTAGCAATAGATGGTGAAGATTGGTTTAAAATGCAAATCATCTGCATATAGGTGGTAGGAATTATGAGGTGATAATTCGTAAGTAATGATTTTTCATATAATAATCTAATAATACATCTTTGAAAAAAATAATAGGAGACCATAAAAGTTCCACTGGTGGGCTGAGGTTTTTTTATTTTATCATTGAAAAACCGTGACAGATATTCTTAAGACGAGCAATTTTTTTACGAAGTGATACTTCAATAATAATACAAAATAAGGCCAAAAAATTATCCTAGCGGTAAACGTTCCCCAGCCCGAATTCGAGGAAATTTAGACGTAAAATTACATTATGAAATAATTGCTATAGTATTGTAATTACGTAATTTAAATACATATGTTGGCAAGGACGTTCATACATTTGTATTATTGCCTTATTTCAATTATATGAATACAATATATCACGTGACATGGTTGAATTACTTGAATAGTTTTTACGTAAGTATACTTTAAATATTAATGACATTATTTTCATAATTAAAATAATAAATATAATGCTGGGGCTTCATTTGGGTTACTGTTAAATATTTATGGCGTTTCATGTAAATATGGCGATGAGTTCAAGGCGTTATTTGAGATGCGACATTGTTAATGACGTTAAATATTATGTACGTACATATATATATACACTAATGTGGCTATGCATTAACGGTGTCATTATTTAACGCTTTAAATAAGACGCATTTGGCCACAGCCGTAATCTGTAACACTAACGCAAATGAAGCCGCAGCATAAAGTAATAAAGGTAACTTTAGGGTTTTAAGGAGTTTGCTTATAGTAAGAAAGTTTGATATTTTGTGTGGGGAGCAAGTCGAATGCAGTGACTTAGACATTAGCGTTTTATTGCAATAACGTTAGCTGGACTCTTGAAAATAGGACTCCCAGACGAACAAAATCAGTGGACTGAGCCTGGAGCTCTCAAATTAAGCCGGCTAAAGGAAGCCAATTTAAGAAATACGAATAATAAATATTCAAATGGTTTGACTTTGTACAATGCGTTTAAAAAAGTGAATAAAATCACAGGGCTACTTCGGACTAGCAGAATCCGAAACTACAAATTTTAGAATTTTATCTGTCTGTCTGTTAGAACATCAAGTGAAAACTATTGAGTAAAAAATTCTTTCTTAGTGCGCATCTGCCGTATAGAAAGGATCCGCGTGCAAATTCTTGTGTTCCTAGTCGCAGTAGTTTGGGGCCGTGCGTTGATGTCAGTCAGTAAATAATTATACAAGATATAGGTATTTTGAATAAACAGCAATATAATTGCTAGAACAAGCAATTCCGGTTCCGGCAGACATTGTCCTGCCTTGAAAAAATAAAATCTAGAACCCGATTCCAGCGCCCCCTATCGGGTCTAAATGTGAATCTAAACCATCCCCGGACCCACTAAAACACCTTGGGGTACATTTTGAAGTTTAAGTAGGGATCCCTAATTGTTTCTAGTAATAAATATAGCCGATATTAATATGAGATAGTGTAGCATTCTAATGGTAAAAGAATTTTTGAAATCAGTTCAGTAGTTTTTGAGGTTATTCGTTACAAACATAAAAATACTAATCTTTCCTCTTTATAATATTAGTATAGATAAGAAAATTTCAAACGAACACAAACAAGAAGCTAATTATAAAATTCAAGAGAATCTCATTTATTTATGTGACATGTAGTAAATTTAATTTAAAATTCACAATATAGCCCGTTTTTTGTGCTCATTAATAACCGTTATTAATCTTGAAAGGTATACCAGAATAGTTTTACGGTATTTCAAAAGCGTCTTAATATAATTAATACCGGAGAAACACAATACTCTGCTTCATTTAATATTAAAACAACTTGCAAACATAAAAACCGGTCTATCAAATTATTTGTTCCGCGTATTATGGCCCAGTAATAATGACGTAAGGCGAGCTAATAAAAAAACAATAAAAAATAACTAATTGTCGAAATAAAAAAAAACATAGACAAACATTAAAAACTATTACTTACCAAAAAATAATGACGTACTGAAAATAAAAAAAAAACACAGACACGAACTGGCCGCTAAGAGGTCACAATTAAGAAAAAAGTTTCGATATTAAGGCACAGATAAAAAAGTTGTAATCAACAGTTTTTATATTTGGAATTGCTTCGATGAAAACTTTTCGGAGCTACGTATTTAAGTGAGCGTTGGTAAAGGCTCGTCGTTCGTGCTCACGCAATGATGTTTCAACACGAACTGGTGGACCGGACTACTCTACTTACTGATAGGCAGTGTGTAGGTATGAGCAACGTCACTCAATCTTTATGGCCCTAAAAAATAGAGAAGTTTATGACTTATCGGATTTGTGTTTGGAACGAATCGATTGATTTTCGATACACATTTTATTTGGGAAGCTTAATTTAGAGCCTGGACTGGTGAATACTTTATTTGGGTAAAGACTAAAGCTTACTTTGATTTCTATACTTTGATATTTGTACACACACAGTACACATGAAATATTTAAAATAATGATATGCTCCAAATTTTTTGATAACCTTTTTGTCTAGACAGAAAATGATAACAGTTTGATATCAAAATACTGGATATCTAAACATGTAGGTATATAGAAAAGTATATAATGTCAAATTTAAAATCTATTGCAAAAATATATTGTAACTTTCACATCCTAGCTTTTACAGCAAACATATAATGCGTTTTATTACCAAATATTCACTACACAAACAAACAGACACTATGGACGTTACGGACGCGTTGCCGTTGTTTAATAATAACAGACTATAAACGTCCCACTGCTGGGCTCGTAGCTTACAATTTTTTTATGTTTATGGCTTGGCAACTAGGCCTTTAAGCCAGGCGCAGATGTATTGTAGGCTACAATCGACGCCATTCAATGGAATTCTTGTGAAAACTCGAAAGGCCATATTTGGATATACAGTTCACATTTCTCATAAAAACACATAATTACTACTCAAAAACTATCAATATCCTACAACTATTGTTCATTTTAGAGTAATATTACACATTTTTAGAAAATATTACTGCACAGCACAACATCTCCTTTCAGTTCCCACCAAAAACTCCTAGCTTACAATTTTTATGAGGGGCGGACAGATAGTATTCCACGCTTGTCCAGGGCAACTTGGCAGATTTGACACGTCGGTTACCTTGATGTGTAGGTGAGTGGCGGAGGAAGAGCTAAATTTCATGTCGGCAACATACATTTTGCGAGGCCGTCTGGTAACGCAAAAAGATGGATGGATTTGAATAACAACTGAAACTGCCTACTGGCACTGGCCGGCGGTGGTTCCCCGTAATAGTTACCGCGAATGTTGCTAGCCGAAATAAAAAATAATTTCTTATGAGATTGCTGTTTTACAACGAATATTTTTTTTCGAAATTTTAAACGCAAGGAAAATTTACTCTTCGTACTAGGAGTGCAAAGCCTTAGGCGATGGCCCATGTCGCCCACGCTTTACGCCGCTTCTTGTGTAGGTTTCATCACGATGTTTTTTTATAGTCAGCACGTAGTAAGTCTAAGGAAATGTAGTCATGGTATGAAAAGATTCGTCACCTTAAACTTGACTTATGCTTGTACGAGTATAACAAACAGTACTGCCAACATTTTAATTAATTTTACGTTTATAAAATATAGAAAAGTGAAAAAAGAAAATTGCAATGATGACAATGACAGACGCTGAGATTAACAATAAGAAACAAAGAGGATATAAGCACTACGCTTAACATAAATAAGGTTTTTCATCTCTAAACAATCTTCTTAGATAAGACAGAAAATCAAACAACGTTGATCTTAGTCATTTTAAACTTTATTATCAAATAGTTAAAGATAATTTTCTGTGGATCAAACTTTTCTGTGACTTAGTTTGAAATGGTAACATGTGCTCGGTTAACGTTAAATAAATCAATTTGAAAACTGGCGAACCTTTTCAAACTACGACTCTAAATTGGGTAAAAAAATATTCTATGATTTACGGAAAGGTTTTGCCGGTTTACCACACTGTGACTTAAAGGCCCAGGTTTCGATTCCTGGCATGGTAATTCCGGAAACGAACTTTCCGTTATTTACTGTAGTCTGGGTGTCTGGAATTGGCCCCAGAGTGGTCTATATTACCCATAACACAGACATGACTTGCTTAGCTTAGGAACCTACAATGTGTGTGTTTGATTGCAGATTTAAAAAAGAACGCTAAGCTACCAAGGCTTTTGACGTTGCTGAACTATTTTTCCAGACCGTTGCAATATGCGCTTTTAAAATAGGTGGAAATAGATCGTTCTAGCATCCAGTGGAGGACTGTTGCGATTTGCTATAAGGTAACTCTAAAAATAGACTGCTATTCAGAACTCCTTTATTTAAAATTCATTTATGGAAAAATGTGTGGGTTCAAACTGCATTTGCATAAAACAGAGCACTACTTGTTAAGCAAAGGTTAATTTTGTCAGACAACAATTTAACATATTTTCTGTATAACACAAAAATTATAATTTGTTATACTTTTTAGTTTTATTGTACATAGATTGAAAGCACATTATTATTCATCAAAATAAACAGTTACAAAATGAATAATTACAATAACTAGTGGTCGCCTGTTCTCGAAATTCGACCATAATAATTAATGTCAAAGACTATACTTCTATAATCACAGATTTCGCCAAGGATTCGCTGTTAATTTGACTTTAACAATAAACAAAAGAGTATAATAAATGCGTGTGTGTGTCAAATACATGGTAGTGCACGTAATGTTTTTTTTTATTGAGATAATGTATTTTTACGCATAATTTTAAAAAAATTTAGCATCCTGCACTCCTAGTCTATATAAACTACTAGAGTTTACCCCGCGGCTGCGCCGCGGGTCAACCTCTAGTGCGTGTCTCTTGTTTAAAGAGCAAGTAGTACAGGATACATTATATTAAATTTTTATGTATTTGCCCCCGAAAGATTCACTTCATTTTATATTGCAAACTATACCACCCCCGTCTATATGTAAACTATATAAATTACAAAACTTGACAAAATAGATAACATGGACCAAGTGGACCCATTAGATCCAGTGGACCCAGTGGACCCAGTGGACCAATTGGACCCAGTGGACCAAGTGGACCAAGTGGACCCAGTTGACCAAGGGGACCAAGTGGACACAGTGGTCCAAGTGGACCCAGTGGACCAAGTAGGCCCAGTGGACGAAATGGACAAAATCACAAAATCTGTCCTAGTTTCCGGGATAAACTTTACATAAATCTATCCCAAAATGTATCCCATTATCCGGGATAAAAAGTATCCCTTGGCCACTCTCGGTATTCAAATTATATATGTACCGAGTTTCAGCCAAATCGGTCCAATAGTCTTTCCATAAAAGGATAACAAACAAAAAGACAAATATATTTTTGTCCCGGAAACTATCCCATTTTTCGGAATAAAAAATATCCTATGTTCATTCTCGGCATCGAAAATATATATATATACTGAGTTTAAGCCAAATCGGTCCAGTAGTTTTTCCGTGAAAACGGAACAGACAGACAGACAGACAGACAGAGTTACTTTCGCATTTATAATATTAATAGGGATAGGGATAAGTGTGCGAAATTTCATACTCCTCTGTCCGCGCAATTTTCGTAAAAAGGGGTATAAAGTTTTTGCTTCACGTATTAATCTAATGATTAAATTTCGAAACTGTATAAAAAAGTTCGCCTGGACATATCGCTTTCTCCTTGTTTGCTTGCTTTGTCCTTGTGACGGTTTCTGTCTGTTCACTCTAAGCCGCGTAAAAGAACTTCGTTCCAAAACTAGGTTCAAAAGTGTCTGTTATCAAAAAAAAAATTGGCTTGCTAAACACAATATTATGTTTATATCATTTTGCATGGAAGGCCACGACACACCTTCCATGATCAAATTGATCGTGTACTAGCAGAAGGTGATGTCAGGAGCCTCAAGAACAGACGAGCGTGCATGACAAGAGTTATGAATGTCAAAGAAGCAAGTGAGGTGTGTAAGAATAAGCCTAAATGGCGCTCTGTTGTTCGTGCCTACCCCGCAAGGGAATTTATGTATGTATGTATGTATCATTTTGCATGTGTTTTTTCATGATGAAAGTTTAGAATAACAGTGCGATAATTTAATTAAAACAATCTAACAATAAACTACTCTTTTAAAGGAGCCTACAAATCTTGTATAACTATTACGAATAAGGGGGTTAATATAATTAAGCTTTATTTATCTTTAAAACTTAAAAGAAAGTTAACAATTGTATAAATTTTGTAATAAAAGTAGAAAGTCTCTCTTTATGGATAAACATATAAGAATATACTCATCAATAAAATAATTTAAAATTAAATAATGTTTGTATTTTCTACCGTGGGTGAGAAGCGCGAATGGCAACTTATAGGGCAAACTCAGGGTTGTTACCTTGTGTTAAAAGAGGACATATGCCAGAGTAGAGAGGAAAATACGTATTGTGCCGACCCCAAATAACGGTAGAAGGTAAGCGAGAAGAGAGAATTTAAAATGAAGACAAAGTTTCTTGGGATACTATTTATGACAAAAAAAATATCAACCAATGTTGTTTTTGACTAGTACAAACGTTTTAGTACCCAAATACAGGTCGGTCAGTGTAGCTGAGGACTTCTGTCCTACGCCACATAGCTGTTATCAGAGAGTAAAAAGTGTATCCACTAATCAATTGTATTTATTCAGAACGTGTTACTTCTGTAGCAGCGAGAGGTAGAGGTTAAATAATACTTCAGATGGCAGAGAGTAGTATTCACTGTCGAGTGCTGATGTGAACTGAAGTGAACTGATTTATTTTGGAAACGGTAACCTTAAGTACAAATATTAACAAGTCGTACTGCTAGTACAATATATAGCATGGTGTGTGAGCGGGACAGATGATGTGCGAGCGAGATAGAGCACTCCCGCGCTGCGCTAGTCAGTAGTTCGCTGTCCGCTGCGATGACTGGACGTATGCAGCTCCGATACTTTAAGAAGATTGCAACGAGAATACCATGTACTCTGTGGAGAATACGCAACTATTGCTAGGCTTTCACAGTGTTGTCATCATGAATACATTTGGTAGGATAATGGATATACAAACAAAGTCATCTTAAATACTCGATTATAACAACTCGAGTAATTAGTAATCTAACTTGTTGTTATAGTACAGTGTTCTAATATTTTATATGTTATTTTAAAATAGTACTTAAATTATGTTTGTTATTGTTGTGCAGTTGTTATTGTACAGTCCTATATTTTTTCTGCTCTACCTACATCGCCATATTAGTTAAGAATTTCTTTTAGGCTAGGTTGCCTGGAAGAGATCGCTTTTAGTGTTAAGACCGGCTGTTGTTTAGCCAAGCAGTGTTGTAATTATGCATTTTGTTTTTTTATTTGTTTATTTTGGTGAGCAATAAAGTGTTATCTATCTATCTATGACGCGTGTTGTAAATAACAGCATACATTTCTAAGTAAGTTATTAGGGACTCATATACCTATTCATATAGGAATGAAGAAAGACTACCAATTCCTGCAGCCGAACGACCAATTGTAAAACACTGAAAAACCCGATAGCCACGTGGTAGGGGGTTAGGAACGTCTAGTCTAGAATATGCCGCCATAACAACCAAATAATATTTTATATAGAACTTCCACAGTTTAATAGAAAACAGCTTTTACACAATGAACAACATGACGATTTTACAAGGGTCCTGTATTTCCAAATTAGCAACGGAATAAATAAACTGTATAAGTAATTGTTATATTTACACTTTTGGAAATCAAAGACTTTTACAAAAGTGCTTTCTTTAGTTTAATTCGGATTAATATACCTTTGGGTTAAAACAATAAAAGTGAATTTATAAAAAGTTAAAAGGGTCAGCCCTAAAACACTTCAGGTGAAAATATATGACTTTATTTTTAAAGCAAAGTGAAGCGGACGCGTTTTAGCTATAAACTGTTCTAATAACGCCAAAAGTCAATGTTTCTCAACTTTGTTCTTCTAGACCTACATTTTTTTACTAGGATATGCCCGCGACTGCGGCTTGACTTGAAATTACCGCAGGATTCCCGGTAGACAAAGTACATACCGCAGCATTTGAAAAATAATGTAACCTATTGTTTTAGTTAAAACTGTCGGAATAAAACAATTTTTATGCACCCGAACAACTACAAACCGCCCCTGGGAAAACTCCCGCGGGATTTCCGGGATATCAAAGTCACACATTTTATTATATAAAATTTGCTATCGATCAGTGAAAAAATCATATTGGAATTCCATTTTTTAAGCTGGCCATTTTAAGTCATTCCCAGAAAAATTCCAGCGGGAAGTCCCAGGATAAAAAGTAGCGTTAATTTTAAGTCTAAGAATTTGCTGTCGATCAGTAGAAATCGCATCGAAATCGCCAGAGTAGTTTTTGAGTGAATCCCGAACAAACAGACAACAAAAAAAAAAATGCATCGTGTTCTTCATTGTTTATATAGTGTTCCAAAATCCAGTTCTTTTTATTTAAATAACATCAATGTACAGACATGGCCTTATTAGAATTTTATAGTATTATAGACATATTGGAATGCTGGCAAACGGGCAGACGGACCAGTTATGGAAATAAGTTAGGACATGAGTCGCATGTATTATCTATGGTTAGCATAGTTTTTAAATTTTTTGACATCAGGGATAATCGCTTACTAGGCACGAAAAGTACTATTTTCATCCCTGTAATCAGGAAACTCCAAGAGTACTTTCAGAATATGAGAAATGAAAAGATACTTTTGTCTAAAAAATTAAACAAAAAGTCAATTTAAATTCTAGAACAATATTGTTGCGCAAACCAATTTTGCGTTGTGATAAAAGAATGATTGAGGTTTAAATTATAGATTACTGCAGTTTATCAAGCGTTTTTGGTCGCTTCTACTTCCGACCCACGGAAGCGATATCTGTTATCGCGATAAATAGTATTATTACGGGCGCCGACAAAGACAAATTCCACGTATAGATCTGTAGAAGCACATTTTATTACCTGTCGGCATTTGAACTAATTGTAATATTTTTATGATCGTCTTCTTTTGTTCACTTATTTATTAGCATACGTTTTTAGATATTATAGAGAACAGCCTATTGTTCTGTTATACTCATTTACGGCCGCTTGCGGCTGCATCATTAGCCAGGTGTTTTGGATTACGATTACAAGCTGATTGTGCCAACACTGCCGGGCGGGCACATTTGTATTTATGAAGAATAAAACGACGGCCTGATGGAGAGAGGGGGCAGTTGAGCTACGACTACGATACGGGCGTGACGTGTGTACATTCGGAAATATAATAGTGACTGACTGACTGACAGTTATTGAATTACGACCTTCTGCATTACGTTCGGATTTGTTGTATTCGGTTATATTTGTACCTGTGTTATACGTGTTTGTATAGTTCTAATAAAGTCTATAATAATTCTAACGGCATTTTAATTCGAGTCCCGCTAACTCATAACGGTATTATAACTAAGTATTGGCTCGGAATATAAGCTAAATCTGGGTCGAATTTAATATAAATCTATTTAGTAGAAGAAGAAGTATTTATAAGAAAATAAACATACACAACACGTCTGCGCAATTTTCGTAAAAAGGGGTACAAACTTTTTGCTGTGTTTTGATTTACGTATTAATATATAGATTACTTAAAAAAAACTGCTCTGCAAATTGTAAACTTCCATGCTCCCGCTTAAAAATGCCCGTTCCATATTTAAATTATCCTGTCTGCGGAGTTAATAAGCCACTGGTTCTCAACCTCAGAATATCGTTCCCATGGGTTCAGAACGTATGACCCACTTTGTCGTTGACATGTAGATGACAGAATTAATCTTGCTCAAGGGATTATTGGTGTACGCATAAATTAAATTCCTCCTGTAACAATACATTGGATCTTAGGGATTCAACTGTTCGGGGTTTCTTAATCGGCTTTTAGTATATAAATTGTCTTTGATTTTAATACGCGGCTGAAATTAATTAATAATTCCAGATTCCACTACATTGTCTTTTGCTTAGACGAAGACTGATATATTGGTTTAGACATGAGAAATTAATTTTGAATTGTATTTAGTAAACTCAATATCAGTTCACAAAGACATATATACAATACTGGCTGTTGCTTGCGGTTTCGCTCGCATAGATTAAAGATAGTCATCGTTTGAGAAAACTTTCATCCTCTTTTTGCCACTCCCTTAGGGGTTGAATTTCCAAAAACACTTCTTCAATTTTCGTGAGTTTCTCTAGTTCCTTAGAATCCACTCATTGGATCCTGACATAGTGACATTGGGGCCAATTTGGGAGTACAACCTTTCGATTAAAAGAAGAAAATGAAAATCGGTTGACAATTGATGGAGGAATACAGTAACGAAGACACAAAAAAAAACAGATGAATTGGGAACTTCCTCCTTTTTTGTAGTCGGTTAAAAAGAATGTTAAACTGGAAGACTGATACAAATGTAAAGGTAGACCAAAAAAGAGATCGAGGGATTGTGTGACGGATGCCATGATGATTTGTGGTGTGACAGAGGACGTATATCATAATAGAGGAATATGGAAGGAAAAGACATTGTGCCGACCCCAAATAATTGGGAAAAGATGAAAGAGAAGAGAGAAAGAGAAAATCATAGTAATATGATGTATACTAACATGACAACTTTTGTGGTCGAGTGTGCTAAGGTTTTGCCGACCTAGTTCACTAGAACCCAGAGGTCTCAGATTTAATTCCCATCATAGTAAATTTATAATTAAAGCCTCAAGCCGATCGATCACCGTGGTACCTAAATATATCAAGAATACTTCAGAAGTTCGACATAGAAGTACTTTTTATCAGAAATAGGTTATAAGTCATCTAAAATATAAGATCTTCATAACAACTATAAAATATAACGCTCCGAGAAGTCACCGCATACTTTATATTTATAGCCAAACTTGTGTGAAACTATGTTTAATCTAGACTAAAATCTTAGAAATAAAAACATTCCCCATTCGGAATCACTTCCGAAGTATCTTTTGATGACTATATTTCACATACCTACTATGTTTCGATCGCTTACTTGTGTAGTTATTTGCAGATGTATTGTGTTTTCAGAACATGTAAAACCTGTGTCAAACGATCATTTCTACTCTTTGTAATCATACACTATATGGTTTTATTTATTTATTTAAGGCACACCAACAGCACACACATTATTATGTTACATTACAAATCGTTTATTATAAAAGTTCTGATATGTGGATCCATTAAAGGAGTGCACAGCATTTACAATTCGAATGTCAATTTCTAGTAATTTAATTAATGATTGTCAATATTATGCATATGTCGAGTACAAATATAGTTAATAGTTAATGAATGAATAATGTTTTCAAAATAATAAGGTAAAGCAAAAAGAATTACAGAATGTACGGCATACAGATATAATTATCGAAACACACGCACTCATACACAGAAACACACACACTCACACCCCACACATTTCAATATATTTAAGCTGTAAGACACGAAATTTGAAGTATTATCGAAAACCTTCAAAACATTTCCAACTCTAATTGTATGAACAAAGTGTTTAAATTATAAAACATATCTTTTTAGTGTCGCTTTTATTTCGTTTCATCGAGTTTAATATCACAACGTTTTTTTTTATAGCCTTAAGCAGGCAAACAGGCAGACGGCCCACCTGATGGAAAGTGGTTACCGTCGCCTAGGGACGTTTGCAACACCAGGGGTGTCACCAACGCGATGCCGACCACGATGAAATTTTATAACGCCCTTCTTAAAGAACCCCATGTCATAGTGCAAAGGAAAAACCGCGGCGGGAAATTCCCTCCAGATCATTGTTGTACCCGGAATAAATGTTCTAGAAAACTGTTGCGTAGTTAGGCGTGGGAGCTCAAGGAAATGGGGGTGAATATCCCGTCGCTGGCGAAAGAAGTTACACTTCAAAAATGCCCCAACTTTCTAGGTTTCGATTTTAAAGGGCCGTTTTCTATATAATATAATATATAACATTCTCGTATCACAGTGTTAGTTACCATACTCCTCCGAAACGGCTTGACCGATTTTTATGAAATTTTGTGTGCATATTGGGTAGATCTGAGAATCGGACGACATCTATTTTTCATCCCCCTAAATGTTAAGGGTAGTCCACTCCTAATTTATTTTTTTATTTTTAGATAAATTTTAGGATACAGCATTAAAAAATACAGACAACCCTAAATATTCAGTACGATCAACTCCTATTTTTCTTTAACTTTTTGGCAAGATTTTTAATCTTATTTTGTCATGACTTAGAATTAAAAAAAATATATTACTGTTTTAGATTGACATTTAGAACCGGTAGGTGGCGCTGAGATCGGGTTCTGGAATGCTCCTAATCACCTGGAGCGATTTTGGTGATTTTGTTTTTGTGTGTTTGAGTGGGTACCCGGATGGTTTAGATTCACAATTAGAACCGGTACGTGGCTCTGGGATCGGGTTCTAGAATTTTATTTTTTAAAGGCAGGTCAACGTCTGCCGGGGCCGCTAGTATAATATAACATGTAAAAATGAATTACTTTCTCACATCAGATAACCAACAATTTGGCGACACAGTATGTTTGTTACTTCCATACTCCTTTATTCTGGTAAAGTCCTCTCCCTGTGTCTGCCACATCACACATTTTCATGTTATTCTTCAGACAATCCCTCTATCTCTATTTTGATCTATCTTTATTCGTATATCTATTGTTTTGTAGTTTAAAATTATTTTTCAACACACTTGCTCATAAAGTGGCTCTATGGTCATCGCAATTAGGCACAGAATGACACCCATAATCAAACTGTGACTAAAAAACATTACAACTCACTGGTGAGTTATAAATTTTTTTTTTTATTGGTTGAGTTGCTTTGTTCTTAAAAAAGTTTTTATTCAAAAAAAAAAGATCGTGTTCTATAGAACAAATAAATTAATGTTCCTATTGCTTGCTCATTTCATGCAACTTCTTATTTAAATAGATAATTTTAACTCGTACGTGTTTAATAAATAAAACTTTCACTCATATATAACTTTTTTTATCTACTAAATAAAATGAGTTTTTGTTGTTATTTTATTCACAAGTGTGTTGAAAAACGTCGTATGATACACGTGTGTATTGATGATTACCGTCCTCGGCTCTCTTAAGACCCTCGCCTACGGCTCGAGTCTCCATGGCGCCTCGGCGGTAATCACCAATGTTACACACTAGTACCATAATGTACTATTTCTTATTCTTTTCACCCCGCCACATGTCCATAACACCTTACTCGTCTCCCTCTCAATTCAACGCTGTAGTTTTTAAAGATCCCTTATGTACGAATTTATTACCGAATCTACTATTATATCACACCATACATCCCTCTCAACATTCTCATCTCGGCTGAGTGGAGTAGGAGACGTTTTCGTTCTACCAGTTAAGTGGTCTAATGTTTAAAAATCTTATACCTTAGCTAGCTTAAATACAGAGTTATATAATCCACTCGTTAAATTACTCAGTGGTTTAATAATAACAACTTTGTTCTTTACGGTCCGGAAACGGAAGTACAATAATTTTTAGCTTGGCAAATGAGAGGACACTCACTGGTTATAAATTTTAAATGTAAGAAAGAAGGTTATGCGTTAAATATGTTGATTTTTTTGAAAGGTATCCTGAAGTATAAAACTTCGTAAAAATATACAAATACCAAATTATATAATCCTTCAATTAAGTATAGTTACTTAATTAACAAAGGTAACAACGAAATTATCCGCTTTTATCTAAAAATTAAGAAGAGAATAATCAGTGATTCTTCTTTTTTTATATAAAAACTAGCTGTACCCAGCCTTAGCCACGTGGTAGGGCATTTGCCCGACTGGATGGCTACCACCCATGGTCTAAAGTATGTCGCCATAACAACCTTGAGTTGTGTTCAGGCATTAGTGACCAGGTTCCAGTCTCCCTTAAGAGAGCAGCATCGCATTTGTAGCACCTTTAATGTCGCAAATGTCCATAGGCGATGGTAACCGCTTTCCATCAAATGGGCCGACTGCCTGTCTGCTGAACTCCTGCAAAAAAAAACCCGGCAGACGTTGTAAATCAAAAATCTAGAAACCGATTGCAGCGCCATCAAACGGGACCAATCGTAAATCTAAGCCATCTCGGGATCCACTTGAACACACACAAAAATAATTTCACCTATATCCTGGAACCCGATTGCAGCGCCATCTACCTGGTTCCAATTTGAATCTAAACCATCCTGGGACCCACTTGAACACACACAAAAATAATTCATCTGGAAAGATCATAACAAATGAATGGCTAGACTGATGTTGAGACTGATGTTTTTTTAACAATATTTTTTTTATTGGTGAATATCATATTTTAATTAATTTAATGCTTATTATCCTATTCTGGACAAAGACAATTCCAAAAACACAAAAATCAATAAAAAAAAATTCGTCCAGCCGTTCTTGAGTTATAAATAGTGTAACTAACACGACTGTTTTATATATATAGAATAATACGTGTATATGTGTCACATATTAAGTATTAGTTCAAAAGAAAATAATATGCTAACTGACAGACATTCTTATGAAAATTATTATACATACAATTTTTTCTTGTTACTCATGTTAGCTTTGATGTTATTCCTTTTGACAAATTGAAACGTTGGAAATGATTTGAAATATATATTCCTGGCCATTTGCTTTTATTTATAAGTACAGTGACGCAAACACTTTTTGGGTTTGACCTTCTTGATTGTTTATAATTAAACTCATCATTTTTTGGGTTAAATCCCAGTTGCGTGGGCTTATTTCCATATATTACGGTCTTCTGCATGCCTTACTTTTAGACCATGGTCACATAGGCACATTCGGAGAGACCGCGTCCCTCTGCGTATTCTACCGCCTGTATAACGGGGAATGTTCTGAGGCCATTTCCTTGAGCTCCTATGCTCAATTACACAACAGTTCTCTAGAACGTTTGTTCTGCGTACGATAAGGATTTGGAGGGAACTTCCTGCCGAGGTTTTCTCTCTGTGCTACGACATGAGGTTGTTTAGGAAGGGCGTTATATAATTTCATAGAGGCCGGCAACGCGTTAGCAATACCCCCAGTGTTGCAAACGTCCATAGGCGACGGTAACCACCCTCCATTGAGTGGACCGTCTGCATGTTTGCCTGTATCAGGCCATAAAAAAACATATTATCACAACTCAACTCACAATGTCGAATCAACATTTCTTGAATCTCTTTTACCAGATCTAGCGACAATGTCATAACGAGACATTAACTTTGTTCCTTGCCTTGCATAACCAGCTGATAAAACGTGGACCTAACAAAGCTACGGCACAGGTTTTCGTTTGTCTATTGTCTTATGGAAATTTTAGTTTTCACGGATGCGGAATTACTCTTGCCGCGCAACTCCACGCATCCACTGCAATATATTCATTTTCGTTACACGCAGCTTTTGCTTGTGTCACTAAAGTATTTTCAGTTCACAAACAACAATACAGGTCTAATAATGGATTTATAAATACGTCTTTTCAGTTTAACCGATGTTTTGTGGTCCCAAACCACGCTAATCTTCTCATTCTGTTTAGATCTTGCTGTGACATTATCAACAATGGGTTTTTCTTTTGATAAAATTTTGTTTTTCGAATAGCAAAAATACGCAAAGTATTTATTCATCTCAGTTTATAATTCAAAATTCAAGACTACACTTTGTAAGTCTCTTTCTTGCAATTCTTACAACTTTTGAACTGTAATGAGTGTTTGTATATTTTCTTAAGTTTATAGCTGTCTGTTAACACCGAAGGATAGATGTCGAAAATGATGGCAGTCCATTAAAGAAGAAATCGAGTGTAATTTGTCTTTTATGCAGTATTCCGTACAATCAAATTTCCTTATTTCTATCGAATTTTTTTAGAACAATGTATTAATTTCTTTTGACTTAATGATACAACTTAAAGATATACTCGATGGTAGATAAAATTACAATGTAATCGATACTAACGAATAATTTACATCTAATCTAGAAGAATAATGGTCTCCATTCATAATGAATTACTAAGTTGGAGTAAGTTTGTAGTATTCTTTAGAAAATTTAAGAACCTTGAAGAATATCATGAACTTCAATTTATTCAATATGAATAAAACCGCAGATATAAATATTTATTCTAAGAATGTGTTCAATAACACATTTCTTATTGTCTGTATTAGGAGGTCTACATTTTTTTTCAGGTGTTCTCTATTAGTCTTATCTTTATTAAGCTGATCTATGGTAGAATGCTTTCGATCTTTTATGATTGGTTTAAGGAGTTGCAGTAATAAATTTTCAAATCGTTTGTCATAATTGGAAGAAGAGAAATTGGTTTATTGGACGATGTCTCATAGGGTTGTTTACCAGGTTTAGGTACCACTGGATGAGGCCATTGGTCCGCTTACCAGGCCTCGCGAAGCCGCTAGGTCTCGTATCAATAGCCATGTAGAGCGAAGGACGGAACACCGAGGGGTTTTAGAATCCTCAAGCGTTTTGTAGCAATAGCATTTCTTGCTTGCGGAGCTAGTGCCACCCCAACGTGGCGGATGTCATACTCCCCACCGCGTTTCCCCTGCGATGCATAGTCCTCAATAGGATTTTCACCAAGATAACTTCGGCTATATTCTATACATCAGGGACATACATATTTTAGTTTAAGTAGAGCGTTTATTATGGTAGCTAATTTTAAGATTGTTACAAATTTATTTAAATTGTGATTTTAGATGGTTAGATGGATGGTCGTGTGTGTTTTGCACCAAAATATTTTTTTCAGCAATAATGTGTGTGTGAGGAATCTGAAGGCAATAAAAACCAGAGATATTCCGCACACGAAGCCGTTGAAGATAATAGTATAATTTTGTTGCTTTCAGTCGTTGTGTAAATGTTTGTCGAATAACAATAAATAAATAAAATAGACTAGTATATAGGTATAGACCCACTCAAATCCCCGTCGACTAAGAATACGCTTTGGCTTCAGAAGTAGATATTATACATACACGGAAACTGAAACCACATCCATGAACATCCACGACTTTTCAGATCGCACGCCATTTAGTTTGTTTTAACAACTCGCTACACTTGCCAAAAATCTTATTATTTCTTACATGTCTGTCTTTTTAATACCGCAAACGAATCCGACGACAAAATGGCGGCATTTTCCAAGTAGCAAGCCAAAATTGGAAGGACAGAGATATATATACATACATACTATTATACAAAAACAGAAGGAGTATGTATGTATCAAGAATGTGTATTGTGGTTTGAACATGAGATGACGGTACCATGACTTGAAAACCATGGTTGTGTATAGCTGTCAAAACGGAACCCTAAAATTTTAGACTAAATGTACGTTCTCACGTGACTGTCATATTCTTTTTTTACTTCAGCACTAAATACATGTTATTATTTAGTACATTATACATCAATAGTTACGAAATCAAAATGGGCATACCGTAATAATCTAAACACACACGACAACCACTTACGATATTTATGTCTATAGTAATATTGTTTACAAATATTTGAGCCAAGTGAAGTGTACGGAGTTGTAGCACTTCATACCTTCCTTTATTTACATTATTTATTAGCGTAATAAACATGCCATTGCAATCTTTACAAGTGATTAATGTATTAAATTATAATTATCTGTTGGACGTTGAAGGGCAACATTGGACCTGTCAGAATGCTACTGATTAATTAATTAAAAGATTATAACCATAAACAACTGTACACTTTTTCATATTTTAATTAGATGATAAATGTATGATCAAATATCGAAAACCATGCAAATTTGGATTGCGATTTACTGTTTTATTTGAATTATAGTTTTATATATTAGTTAAGACTAGTCAACTTTGCATGGTATACATATGACATGTATAATTAACTAATTTATATTAATTAAGAGAATCGGGTTGCCAGTTAAATAATGTAAATTTGACTTTCTGACATTATTGTTCTGTCTGTCTGTTTCTGATAAATTTTATTGTTATAGTTAAATCAACTGAGTAAAATTTGTATCATCTTAGAAAACGCTGAAGCAGAACGTAGCAAGTTATGGCGTCATAACGTCTTCTTCAATTAGTCATAGTAAGTAATTGAAGTGATTTATATCAAGGTTATAATCGTTAAAATCTGTTCCCATACATCTCTCTAAGAAGTTTAACTTACTTTTTTTAAATTTATAACATTGTTTTGTTGACTGAATAAAAATATAGTTCTAAGACCATTTCCATGCAGCTGCAACGGCTGAGGTACTTTAACCCGTACTGCCCCGCTGAAAACTTCCACCCTGTATGTATAAAAGCGTTGTTTCTCAGCCTTTACAGCACGGTTTTTTATAGATTTAGTTCTTTTTATAAATTAAGTCCGTCACCTATCCGCTTACTGCCTATTCTTCCATTCCCTGGAATGATAAAAAATTAGGCAGCGGCATATATTTACTACTTATTCGTTCCTTCATAAGTCCTGACTTATGAAGGAACGAATAAGTAGTCAATAGTATATGTTACCCTGATCTGACTGCTTTATCTACTACTAGAACTATGTAGTTCTAGTGTATTACTCGTGAGTATCTATTCTGACACTGAGTGGTAAAAACGCGGACGGCACGCCGCGAACTCGCTCGGAAATCGCTATTGTGATATCAGCCTTAAAGCGTTGGAGCCATCGCCGAACAAAATATAATAAAATAGTATTCACACTGCTAACACCCTCGATATCTCACAAAACAGTAACCCTCAACAAGAGACTCTTGAATATGTTAAAGTCTATATCAAGCCTTCTGTTCGAAATTCAGGGAGCGACCTCCTCCCATAAAGCCGTTGTTATTTTTATGTCGTCGAACAGCAAACCACTTGTTGCTCGAACATAATTCTATGATGAAGTACATACGAGTGAATGTCGATCACAGGCTTTGTAATAGATGGCGCTGTTATTAACTTTCTCGAGTAACGTAAAATTAATTTCAACACCTTGTTAAAAACATATTTAAAATAGACGTGATTCTAATAAAAAAAATAATTCGGTTAGGAAAACTCAAATATTATAAGAGTTTTTGGTGGGAACTGAAAGAGGACGTTGTATGTGCTGTGCAGTTTTATATTCTAAAAATATGTAAAACACATTAAAATGAACAACAGTTGTAGGATATTGATAGATTTTGAGTAGTAATTATGTGAGTAATGTAAAAAGTGTAGTCAGATATAGCCTTTCGAGTTGTCACAAAAACGCCGCTGATTGGCGTCAGCCGAAGGCCTACAATTCGGCTAAGCTATTATGCGAAAACTAATATATCAGATTTGACTGTATGAACTAAGATCATTTACCTGACATTATAGCGAATACTACTACTACTTCTCGAACCTTATAATTTCTTTGTATCATTTGAATTTTTCATATATACCTAAGTATTAGCTGTAAATGGATGTAATGAAAAAGGAAGGGTCCATCCATATTCTAAGCACAGAAGTGCATAGCAATGTAGTAATAATACAAGTAATGAAGTTTCGGAAAATGTAATTTTAGAGTCGCCACCATCATGTATAATTATTTTGAGTAAGGAATGAAAATAAGTCTTTCTAAAAAGTAGAGAATTGGAATAATTGGGGCTCGTCACACTGAGACTTCGTCCTGCAAAATGCCGAGTGCCAACCTCATTTCCAAATTGCGGCATACAATTTCTGTATAATTTCATCTATACTTTGTTATGTTAGTACTATTTTGTATTGTGTGTCGCTATTAAAAATAATCTAATCTTTCTTTCTTTCTCAGTTCTTTCTTTCTTGTCGGAAGGGACCGATACGTCAACACGCGAAATGAGACTTTTAGGTCCTACTTAAAAGTGATTCACTTTACTAGCACCTATTCGGTTTCTAAGCGTATTAATTTTATGACTATAAATATACTTAAAGTGGAAAATTATAGAAAATAAATAAAAAACAGAATGTGATACGTATTTAATGAGAAATAGGATATATCTGATTAAATACTTTTTTAGGCGTTTACGGGTTTAAAAGGCCGTGGTTAGCGTACGCGTCCAAAACTCAAAGGGCGCGTTGGAATACTGACCAGAAAGCAAGCACCACTTAGGCAGTTTTCTTATCCAATGTGCATAATATTGTTACAATCTACGCGTGCAGGAACGGAGAAAGAATACAATTTCCTACGGCCGGGCGGCCTGTCGTAAGAGGCCACAATACCACCCACAGCCAGGTGGTAGGGCATTTGCCCGACTGGATGGCTACCACCCCTGGTCTAAAGTATGTCGCCATAACAACCTTGAGTTGTGTTCCGACATTAGTGATCAGGTTCCAGTCTCCCTTAAGAGAGCAGGAGCGCATTTGTAGCACCTTTGGTGTTGCAAATGTCCATAGGCGATGGTAACCGCTTTCCATCACGTGGGCCGTCTGCCTGTCTGCTGAACTCCTGCAATAAAAAAAATAAAAAAAAATATAAAATAGTTCTCTATAAATCAAAAATGACCATAGAGCTTGGTCATTGCAGAACTGTCCGTTCTATTACAAAATTGAGAAGCTCGAGTCCAATAGTAGGATGTATATGGAAAGAAAGAAATAAATAAAAAAACATTTACCTGATTACCAAACCAACACATAGTAGACACATTGAATAAAAGACAATTAATTAGGAATTACAGTAAATATATAGCAAAACAATGTCTCGCGATGATACCAAATATGTGTCGTTAAGCGAATGACAGGCAATATGTGGCTGACGCTAGTTTTCGACCGCACTCTGGGAGGAACGGATATGGCTCTGGCTGTTATATAACATTGATTGCACAGCCTGTAACCGTATTCAAGGAATAGTCATTTTTGTTTAAACATCAGGATACTGGTGTGGTGTAAACAGAAAACAGGAACCGAGTGACAAACAACATAATTACCTATTATTTTTTGCAGCCTTAATTAAGAAAAAACCCACGAAGAAAATATTTCAATTTAAATTTTCCCAACTTAACACTTTGACCTGTTTCCTTAAGCTTTCAAAGAACTTTCCAGGGAACATTCAATGCAAATGTAGGAGGTATACGATTGACAAGCCCGTAATGCTTACGTCTAGAAATACTATTTGGTTCTGTGATTATTACCCGTATAAAAATACAGAAGGGACAGTTATATCAAAATTTCTCAGACATCCTGTCCGTAGAGCAACGGAGAAAGAATCCTGCGGCCGGGCGGTCTGTCGCATGAACCGATAGAACAACTCACAGCCAGATGGTAGGTATTTTGTCCGTCTACCACTACTAATCTAGAGTATGCCGTTATAATAACATTGAATTGTATTCAGTCAGTGGTCGGGTTCTTCCTTTGAAGCCAGCAGCCTTATCAGCACTTTTGGTGAAGTAAATGTCCATAAGTAACGGTAATCTCTTTCTATTAGGTTGACCGTCTGCCTTTTAGCCAGTTTCAGCCAATAAAAACAAATCAAGCAGTGAAATAATATGCTTAATTTTCATTATTACGGAAGGAACCTTCTTAGAAAACTTTTAATCTATGATGCAGTGCAAATGACGGCTTGTGCTAATTGCCTTGTGGGGATTCCTTTTGCAAGTCAGGAGTTTCTTGATTCATAGTGTAGGTTATATAAGTACAGGTTATAGAACTATTATATTAATGCGTGTAGGACCTATGAATAAAATTATTCGTATTGGATATGATTTTATTGAAATACTTAACACCAGGGATCAACAATCAAGTTATAGTCTAACCTCCTTATACATGATAATGATAGTTACACGAGGTTAAGAAAGATTTCAGAAAGTGTTATTCATAACTACATTCTGAATTGGACACCTTTTTAAAGAGCGTATAAACAACTATATGAATGAGAATATAAAAAGGTAGTAGGTACATTTTCGAGAGCAGCTTTTACTGATTTGACTGAGGTGACAAAAAAGGTATTCCTCTTAATATTTTCTTAAGTTTTCGCGACTAGTATACATAATAAAACTACGTTTTAACGGTTTTAAGCACGGTAAGGTGTTTCTCGTTAATGTGTGCGGCTCTTTTAAAAGTTTCATAACACCTATTGGACTAATAGTTACTTTAATTAAAGCAATCTCAAAGAAAGTTACGTGTTTTAGTAAATGCTTACAAGCAGTTGCGGAGCAATTTCTAAGTGGGCAATATACACTTTGCGACGCCCTCTGGTAACTCAAAAAAATGGATTTTAAAAACAATTGAAACTGACTAATTAGTACTGGCCGGCGGTGGTCCCCCGTAATAGTTATCGCGAATGTCTCTAGCCGAAATAAAAAAGAATGAGTAAGGATTGTTGTTTTAGGACAAATAAAATATTTCGACATTTTATACGCGACCAAAAATTTTACTCGTCCTGTGCTTGAAATCCAAGGCACTTACGAGTCCGAGGTCCTAGGCAATTGCCCACGTCGTCCACGCTTTACGCCGCCTGTGTTTGCAGGTAAGCAAACGAATAGAGTTAAAACTATTCTTTTGCAGCATGCTGTTAAATTTCTAATTAAAGAAGACTGTAGACGATGTTACGTCCCGTATATAGAAATAATTTATTGCTACATAATTAGCATAGTCGAAACTGAATAGTCTATGTACGTGCCAAAATCTGTCATTACAGAAAACCTTCGGAGATGCATCTCCGCATCATCTATGTACCTAGCAATACATTATTCCATGTATGTGACGTAACAGACACAATAAAAAATCCGACATCTCTTGTAAACGTCAAAGGTCAGAGGATTTAAACGGTCCTTCAGGGTATATAGTAATATGGGATGGGAGTCTTGAGATATTCCCATATTCCTCCTCTATCACCTTTTTTATACTGTATAAGTTTGCGTTTGACAAATATTTCATCCCTACAGGAACGGAGAAGGAATAGTAATTCCTACGGCCAGGCGGCCTGTCGTAAGAGGCGACAAAACAACCCACAGCCAGGTGGTAGGGCATTTGTCCATTTGTATGGCTACCACCCCTGATCTAGAGCTTGCCGTCGTAATAACCTTGAGTTGTGTTCCGGCATTAGTGGCCAAGAGCCAGTCCCATCTACGAGTCTGGCAGCACATTGGCAGAACCTAGAGGGTTGCAAATATTCATAGGCAACGGTAACCACTTTCCATTAAAGTTCAAAAGTTTTTATTCAAAATAAGTTCCACTGGAGAACACTTTTTGAAGGTCATACATATAAGTTAAAATTTAATTTTACTTCCTATTCTATGTCTCCATAAATTCCTTACAAGCTTGGCAAGATAAAAACGTTTTACAAAATATGGTATAAGAGTTGGGCCCTAATCCTGTCTGCTGTACTCCAGAAATATTAAAAAAAAAATAGTTGCGGAGCTAGCAGGCGTACGGTTCATCTACTGAAAAGCGGTTACCGTCGCCTATAGACGTTTGCCACATCGGGAGAAACCAACTCGTTGCCAGCCGTCCAGGGGAAAAACGGTAAACAACAATCGTAGTCGGAAGGTGGCCATAGAAATTCCTATAATAAACAAGATAGACCCATCGTATTTGGGCTCGTTTTACTTGTATTGGCTAGCACTCTGCTGCTACATCATATTCAGCATCTCAAAAGCTTGTATTTTAAAACCTTTTTAAAAACAAGTTTTTTTTTAATTGTACACATTTATGGTGTGTTGCCGGCGCGATATATTTTATGTTAAATTATGTTATTATATTTACAAGGCGGAGTGATTTTAATTTATTTTATTTGATGAAATGACAATAACTGACATGCGTGCGAAAAAGGGAACGCGTCGTCAGATTTGAAGGAAGAATTTAAATATGTTAGAAGAAAAGATCGTATAGGCCGAAAGAAGGTTACATGGCGGTACCAATTTCAGTGCGTTTTTTTCCCGCAATATTTGTAACCTATGGAATATTCCATAGCGTAATTAATTCCACACCGGATTTAAATTCTGTAGAATGCTACAGATTTGATGTACGCTAGACCTAAACTGAAATTTTGACCACAGTTGTCAAACTTATTTTTAAGATACATTTCAAATTCTGTAACAGTCGAAGAAATATACTTTTTTTTAAAATACGTTGGATAACAAAATTAAATATTAGATAGAAATAGCTTGAACCTTTTCGCTGCATTAAAACACACGATTTAAATCTGTTCTGTCTATTTAATTAGGTATTTCACAAGGATGTAAATGTACCAATGAAAATCGCGAGATTCGCGACAGGCTTTTATATCATATAAATTGTGTAATTGTAAATTAATGGGTTAATTTAATGTTTATTTTATTATTTTAAGAGCTTTAAATTAAAAGCTTGTTTTTAAAAATGATTTTTACAACTAATTTATTTTATTTGTGTTCTTCTCAGCAAACCCTTTAATTTGATATCCATGTCATGGGAGTGTACAGAAAATAACTAGTCCGCCATCTTAGGCCGTCCGCCATATTGGAACTAGAGTGAAGTAATTTTATTATCTTCGTATGCTCCTTAGCAAACCCTTTAATTTGATATTCATATCATAGGAGTGCAAAAAATAACTAGTCCGCCATATTGGATTTACAATGACGTCACTTACTAATAATTCATTGTCCTCCAAAGTAAATGTGTATGCCAAATTTTACCGGAATCGGTTGAGGATAACTGTTTTAAAATTCACGTACAATATTTACCATGAATATATGTACATAGGTACATACACACAAACATTGCAAGTTAAATAAAAACTTGTAAAAAGCGTGTGTCTTTCAATATTTCATAATAGAAATAACTTTTATGACTCTTTAAAGAATAATCAATAATGATAATAAATTGGACTCGTCAGTCGTTACAATTATGACGGCAAAGCGTACATTCAAACAAAGTCAAGGAGGCTCTATCGATTTGTATAATGATAGTAAAATAGGTCTCGTAATTGACAGCCGTTCTGCTGGGGTGCGCATGTTGATCATATTTGTAACAAGCTGAGATCAGTATTGGGTAGTATGACCATATTAAAATACAAATTTCCCTGTAAAACATTACGTTTACTGAACCTACTATAGCAGATTCGGTTGTTAATTACGGTCTACATAGTTATGGTCGAACATACAAAACATATTTAATGTTCCTATGTACAAACTTCAGTTATGTTTTTTAAAAACCATAGTGCCCAAGAATATTAAATCTAAATATAATGACAATTATAAAGAATTATTCAAATATTGTAATGTTATGAGTATATTAGATTTTTTTAATACTAACTGAATATAATAAACCTTGTTACGACCGACAAAAATGGATTCACGCCTGCATACCATAAACAAAGCACGTTAATTACCCGCCGGCGTTTGAGCTAATAACATTGAAACTATTTATAACTGTCTTCTTTTGTTTACTTTGTGTTTAAAATTTGTGATAAAAAAACAGCCCATTGTGTATTGTAATCTTTTATGGCAGTCATTAGACAGGTGTGTCGAACTGATTCTAAGAAATTTGGTCTACGCGAGCGGGCAGCCGTATTGTATCGGTGCAGAAGCAATGGCCCAATGGAGACGAAAAGACGTGTGTACTACATTCGGTAATCTATTTAGTGACGGACTTTGCGTGTGTTATTATATTTGTACTTGTGTTATACGTGTTTGAATAGTTCTAATAAATTCTATAGTCATTCCAACGGTATTTTACATTCGAGTCCTGTAACTCGTAACAATATAATAACGTATATGGAACGAAGCTCGAGGAATATATATATGACACAAATCATTGTAAATGATCTGCCAGAGGACCTGCAATCAATGAACAAAAATAAATTTTAAATATAGGTGATAAGATAGAATGTTAAGTTTATAAATATATTTATAATTACCATATTACTATCATTATAAACATAATTATGTAAATTTAAATTGTGTATTGTTTAGTATTTTGTTAAATTTAAGGTTATACATAAGATTGAAACATTAGTAACAATAATTAACACTAAATAAATATTTAAATAAGTATGTAACTACATAATAGAAGTTTCAAAAAATTGTACGCCGAACCGGCAAAGACGTGATCATTATAAAATAATAACACCTATTTATATATTTAACTAGCATGTTTTTATCCAATAAACGATATGATTTGATTTGAACTACAAATCGACCAAATATATTCTGAAAAGATTCGATATTGATTCCCAAAGCGGACCATCAGGCTCACATGCTCATTATACCTTTATGACTAAAATGATGATAACTTTTGGTATTAAATCATTTAAATCAGAATTAAACACTTGAATGATGATAGTAATTCCTCGCCTATGCTCCTATTTTTAATAGAACATTAATATTGAATCATAACCTAATGTACTCTATCCGACTCTGCGGCACTAATAACCCCATGAGGTTTCTGTGCCACAATTGAATATGTTTTTAGGTATATGAATGTAAGCATATTGAACAAAATTCTGTGTAATATATACTGTATTTCGTGAAATTTTGCAAAATTTATTTCATCTTTTGACAAATCTGTCTGTCTGTCTCTAAATGAGAGTCGGGTCTGTGGCTCCAGGCCTTGCTCTCGGCGAATCTAGGAACTCTCTTGGATGACACAACATTCAGAATTCTGCCTGTATTCGTCTGCGGGCAAGTGTTATAGTGCCGTTATCGCTGTCGGTGTGGAGATAGAGTTGTTAGGCCACTGTGGCTGGTCATGCGCGAGAAGCGCTGGCAGAATATCATGGTACGGGGTACTTAATGACATTATCCGTCGGTCTCTTGTTGCCGGCGGGGCACAAGCTGTTCTCGAACCAAATGGGCTGTGCTGCAACGATGGCAAGAGACCATATGGAATGTTGTTGGTTCCATGGAAGATGGGACGGCCCTTAGTATGGGACGCAACTTGTGTTGCTACTTTGGCGGCTTCCTATTTCTCAGTCACAACCGTGACGGCCGGAGCTACTGTCGCACACCAGGAGGCCCTGAAACGCCGCAAGTATGTGTTCATTGGTAAAGGGTACATATTTGTGGCTGTCGGGGTTGAAACCCTGAGGCCGTGTGGGGCATAGAGCTCATCACCTCTATAAAGACCTCTCAACGCGTCTAATTGAGGTCTCGCGTGACCAAAAGCCTGGTTTGCACCTAGGGCAACGCATCAGCGTTGCCAGCCAACGTGGAAATGCGGCCAGCATTTTGGGCACGTTCCCCGCCGACAGCGACCTGGAGTCTATTTTTTACTTATAGATTCTTATTTTGTAAGTATAGTTATATTTATAGTTTATATTAATTTATTTAGAACTTTGAAGCGTAGGAAGTCTTCAGTGAAGCACCTTATGCTTGATAAATGCGTATATTTTAGTTTTATATGATTTTATAATAATTTTTGTTGCGCGTACAATTGTTCGTCGTCGTTCCGTTCTTGATTTTTCGAATATTAGCGGTTGGCCGTAGACAATGAGCGTTTGTCATAGGCAATTTTGATATTGTGTGTACACACCTGCGCGAGCGTACTGATTTCATACTCGGCTAGACCGGTGTTTACCTTCCCGTTGTAAATCGTGCCGCGACAAACTTAGTTTACTTTAAAAAAATTAATTAATATAATTATGACCTACGTAAACGCTTTTAACAAGGCGTTTTCTTCTGAAATGGTAATAAGCATCCGTTTGCTAAACAGTATAATGTTTACTGCAGTGATTAAAGACAGCTTTTTCTTCATATACGAATCAATTTTCATTCATATACGAGTGAAATGTACACGTAATTATTAGAGGTTTGTTGAACTCAGGTAATGAAGATCCATTTCGCATCGCTTAATAAACCCTTTCCGTTCAAATGGAGATTTAAAGTAACATTTTAAAGAGGAATTTATTTGTTGGCTGACATATTGTTAGTGTTGCCAGTTCAAGTAAAGAGTTTTTATTAATGTTTAATGATAAAATAGAATTATTCTATCTATATATCTAAAAGATATTAAATCTGTCCGGGGCGCCGAGTATCTACAAGGCGTTTAAATATCAGATAAATCAAGGGGGCTGATTAGAACCAACAAAATCCGAAAATGCAACGTAGAATTTTTGTGTCTCTTACACTGAAACTACTAAACGGATTTAAATAAAATCAACACAAAATTTTATTCGAATTTTCAAGAGGTTTAGTGTATACTTTAGATACCGGTGGAAAACAATGAAGGGGTTAATACAAAAAATTGTGTAAATGAATTATTTAACTTAATTTATATTAGTACCAAAACTAGTATAAATTAATTAACTACTCAGTCTGAATCGACCCGTCGTAAAGACATTCACGCATCGCGCGCGCATTTGAGATATCCACCCAATTGCAATACTAATCGGGTTCCAAGAGCTTGGTGATAAGTGGCAAGTGAATCTAGTTGTGAAGCGGGAGATATATAACAAGAGAACACGCACTGCTGCTCCTGTATCGCAGACGCTCCGGTTACTCAGCTCATATTATTACGGGTGAGTCCATTTATCTCCATTCCCTCTTACCCTTGCACCCTTGAAATCTGGCAATCGGCCAGATCATATGGTCCTTCGAGCC
Source organism: Dendrolimus kikuchii (assembly GCA_019925095.2). Classification (NCBI taxonomy): domain Eukaryota; kingdom Metazoa; phylum Arthropoda; class Insecta; order Lepidoptera; family Lasiocampidae; genus Dendrolimus; species Dendrolimus kikuchii. Next base: position 19,470,091 of record CM034396.1, on the reverse strand, counting down.
GGATATTCCAACTGGCGACCTATTTATACAGTCTGCAACAACCGTATTTTGCCATTTTATGGTTAATTCAAACCAAATTGTAAATTTTCACATACCTAAAAAGTTAAATAAACAATCATTATCAATCTGCCCATTTACCCGTTTTCTGCCCTTGTTTTTTCTTTTTTGTTTTCTTATAAACATATTACTTCTGCCCTTATATATTTGAATACCCATTCCACATTCCTCAGATAATTACGCAAATTGCTACACGATAACTATTTTTTGGTACGTAGGTAGGTTAATATAACCTCGAGTACGTATTCTGTACTTTATTCAGCACACCTATTCTCGAATACTTGCACTAAACGTGATATCGGATCGATATAATAATATTGAATATTATATTCGTTTCACTCGGTGTGGTTAGCTTGCCGTGCAACTTTTATAGCTTATATATAGCTTCGTGTTTATTAAGACTCAGCGCACACGACAGTTTGATATATATTTTTTTTTCCTAATCATTTTTATTTATTTCGTATTTCTTACGTTTCTCTGGCTGCTTTCTTGCGTGTTCTTTATTAGCATTAGTAAAAAAAAAAAAAAAAAAAAAAAATTTTTTTTTTTTTTTTCGTTTGCTTTTCCTTTTCTTATTGTGCACTTCTCATCGTCATGCCTACCAAATCGCAATCTGCCATCTTTATGCAAACCCATAAGTACATAACTTTCCTATTAGAGATAGCTAACCTTATATTAAAAGGAGACAAAAAGTATAGTGTAAACGATTTCATAGGGCGCTTTACAAAATTGGACGATATAAAGGGCAAGTTGGATACAGTATATTATGAGATCTTGGACTCTAAAGACCTTGACGACAAAGTGGAAAAATGGTACTTTGACTACTACACCTCGGCTATAGAAGCATATGAAAAAATTTTGGTGGCAAACATCACCATCAGCTCAAGCATCAAACCAAGCTCGCCCACATTCTCCACGTCTACTGTTCTGCCCAAAATAGATCTACCCAAATTTTCTTCCAAGCTTGAGGATTGGCCATCTTTCATAACTATTTTCAAAAGCCTTACGGACACTGCCGGTAATTTGTCAGGTGCAGTTAAATTACACTATTTATTTTCTTGCCTCTCCGGAGAAGCTCTCAGTATGGTATCACACCTCAAGGTTACCGATGAGAACTACGATGTAGCGATGACAACACTTGCCAATCGCTACGAAAATCGCCGAGTTCTCATTGATAGGTTTATAGATATGATACTAGAGTTACCCCACATCACCACCCGCTCACAAATCAGACAGTTATTTTTAGCCCCTCTTATTTCAACCCAATCGGCGCTTAAAAACCTAAACTTACCACTACATGACTCAGACTACGTCCTAGTGTCAATAGTAGTGCGGAAGTTAAAGGGCGAGCTTCGCACATTATTTGAACGAACGCATGGGTCTTCAGACACTCTGCCCACCTTAAAGGATGTAATCACATTCTTAGAAGACCATGCACGTTGCACAGAAACTGAGACATATAACCCACCCCCCCCTCCCCTCAGCCCGACATACAGACAAACTGAACGTGCTTCTCCCTCAGCACGGTACCAACCACGCGCTTCTGCACCCAGACCAGAAATTCGGCACGTTCGTTTTCAGCCCACTACTTCCGTCCGCCCACCTTTAACGCGCCCTGCATATCCTCTACAAAGTCAAGCGTACCCTGTACAGTACGCTCAAGGATACCCACAGTCTACACAATATTTCGAGCCCATAGCACAAGATTCCGCCCACCCACCAGCACCGACCAATAATTATTACTGCCCTTGGTGTCACGTTAGAGGACACAGGTTGCTGAACTGCGGTGAATACCTAAGACAGCCTACGCAAGGGCGCTGGGATTTTATCCAAGCTCATGAACGGTGCCGTAAGTGTCTAGGACCCCATTACTCTGACGAGTGCAGATCCACAGGACGGTGTAGAGAATGTGATAGCGAGAAACACCATACCACCTTACATCGCAGTGGCTTTGAATCACCCACATATGACAATTCTCACCTCTTGCCCCCACAACTAAGAGGACAAGAACACACCCGCCCAACCACGGAATCAAGAAACTCTTCTCGTCGTAATTCACCTATTAATTCACAACAATGACTACCTGCTACTCACTTACACAATACTACACTACACCCACCCATACCATCGCTACAATATACACCATCCACTACATCACGTAAACAAAATAAATCCCAGTTTCATACTCAGCACTATGATAATAAAGTTTATCATAATAATCACTTGCCCGGCAGCCCTGTTACTTCCTCTGATAAAGCTAACCAAAATGACAGTCATATTTCAGCACATACTCAGCACATTACAGTACACGATCCACCAGTTTTATTACCCACTGTGTCCCTAGAACTAGCAGACAACGCTGGAGAATTTCATAAGGCAAGAGCATTATTAGACAGCGGTTCCATGCTAACCTTGTTAACTAAAACTATGACACAAAAATTACGTTTGCCTGTCGAGCACACAGAACTAAAAATTACAGGAGTCGGTAATCAGCAGACTCAAAACTCTAGTTCTTCAACTACCATCACATTCCGCCCTATTCACACCGAAGTCCCAGTAATTAGCGCAAAGGCATACATTCTACCAGATTTGACAGGTCTTTTACCATTAACAATGTTACCTGACGTTGTTCCACTCCTCGACTCGACACAGCTTCCCCTAGCAGACTCGTCTTATCGTTTTCCAGCCGCTATTGACTTGATTTTAGGTTCTGATGTCTTGGGCCAAATTTTGGATGGTAACAAAATTTTTTTGGGCCCCGGCAGACCAATAGCCTTCGGCACGATCTTCAATTTCGCTCTTTTAGGTCCTATCAATCCAAACTACACAAAGCCTGAGCCTCAAGTTAATTCAGCACTAGTAAATATTGACTGTTTACAACCCCAACACTCAAATAAAGAAATACACTCCGCTCTGGAGAGATTCTGGGAAGTCGAAGAAGTGCAATCAAAGGACAACTCAACCTCTGACGAGTGTGAGGAGAACTTTCGTTCTACCACCACACGTGATCCCACAGGGCGATACATAGTATCCCTTCCCTTTCTTACAAAGGCACCTAAGCTCGGTGCAACCCACGCTATTGCACTACGACGATTCCTTAATTTGGAGCGCAAACTCCAAAGAGATCCTACCCTCCGCTCAAAATATATCGACTTCATGAAGGAATACATTGACATGGGCCACATGGCTCTTTGTCACCCCAGCACATTCAAAGGAAAAGACCATTTTTACGTCCCGCATCATGGCATCTTCAAAGCCAACTCTGAAAAACTTCGCACGGTTTTTGATGGCAGCTGTAAGAGCTCTAATGGTGTCAGTCTTAATGACTGTCTGCACACTGGCCCACCGCTCCAACGTGATATTACTGACATCATTCTAAATTTTCGTACTCACAAAGTGGTCTTTAGTACAGACATCCAGATGATGTTTAGAAATATACTAGTTCACCCAGACCACAGACGGTTCCAACTCATTCTATGGCGCTCTTCTCCAGATCAACCTCTGCTCACTTACGCCCTGTCCACTGTCACGTATGGCCTACGACCCAGCCCCTTCCTCGCCAATCGATCTATTATACAGCTGGTCACTGATGAAGGTCACCGTTTTCCCCAGGCTGCACAGGTTCTTACGCACTCCATATTCGTGGATGACATTCTGACTGGGCATGATTCAGTTGACAAGGCAATAGCTCTGCAGACTGAACTCATTGAGTTACTAGCCCTAGGGGGATTTCATTTGCGAAAGTGGACCTCAAACTCTCGTCAGCTTTTAGAACGCTTCCCGGATGATCAATGTGACATACCCAAGGATTTTGATGTTGTACCCGACTCCAATGCAATCAAGGTACTTGGTATGCAATGGATACCCCAAACGGACGAATTTACATATCACATTTCGGTACCTACACTGGAAAAATTTACCAAAAGGTCAATACTCAGTACCATCGCTCGTTTATACGATCCTAGTGGATGGATCAGCCCAGTTATTTTCCGCGCAAAACTGCTCATTCAGCACCTATGGACTCTAAAGTTAGACTGGGATGAATCGGCTCCCAATGATGTCACATTTCAATTTCAGCACATTTTTGAAGACTTACCTCTACTCTCTGCTCTTCGACTCCCCAGAACAATTTGCACCAGCAAAGATTCCACCTACACCCTACACGGTTTTGCCGATGCATCCGAATCCGGATATGCAGCCGCAGTCTATCTTCATGAAACGAATATCACGGGTCAGGTACACGTCAGACTACTTGTTTCTAAATCCAAGGTAGCCCCCATTAAAACCCGACAGACTATACCAAAGCTGGAACTTTCAGCTGCACACCTCACTTCGCTGCTCATTTCTCGCGTCTCTGTTCAACTTTCTGCCCACATTACCATTCAGCAACACTTTTGTTGGTCAGACAGTACTATCGTACTCGCCTGGCTTAAAACTCCTTCTCAATCCCTACAGGTCTTTGAGGCCAATCGAGTCTCTGCCATTGCAGCCAATCCATGTAACCCTACTTGGAGACATGTACCCTCAGCTCTTAACCCTGCCGACTGTGCTAGCAGGGGAATATCAGCACAGGAACTCTTAGCCTATGACCTATGGTGGTCGCCTACTTGGCTCAAGGCCCCACCTGATACCTGGCCCACGATGCCCCCTGCTTTGGGTCATCACGTACTGCCTGGTCTAAAACCAAGAAAAATGGTAGCTCACATCGCGGTTCCTGATCTAGACACGGATTTACTCACGAGATTCAGCTCCTTAGACACACTTGTAGGCGTAACCGCATGTATTAAACGTTTTGCACACAATTGCTTGGTATCTTCTCACTCTCGCATCGTTGGTCCCATTACCGTAGACGAACGTAAGAAAGCGCTCTTACACTGGGTACGCTCAGTCCAACAAAATATGTTCGCTGAAGACATCCACCGACTGCAAACTAACAAATTATGTACAGTGCGAATACAACGCCTCTCGCCCTTTCTCAAGGATGGTCTTCTTAGAGTAGGAGGGCGCTTGTCCAACTCAGCCCTTAGATATGACACACAACATCCCCTCATCTTACCCAGTTCAAGCCCCCTTGTGGACCTAATTATAGATCATTTCCACACTATACACTGCCACCCGGGCGCAGATACACTACACGCACTACTCCGTCAACAATACTGGATTTTATCTGGAAGGCGAGTCATTCGTCACCGTGTCTTTAAATGTGTACGCTGTTTTAGGCATCGAGCTCAGCCGAATCCCCCTTTTATGGCCGACCTACCGGCTGATCGAGTCAGCCCACAACCGGTGTTTAGTCAAGTGTCCACGGATTTTGCCGGACCATTCCTAATTAAATCAAGTACTCTACGCAATGCCAAACTTCTCAAAGGCTACTTTTGTGTTTTCGTTTGTCTCGCCACCAAGGCAGTGCACTTAGAGGCTGTCTCGGAACTTTCTACGGACGCCTTTTTTGCGGCATTGCAAAGGTTCGTTAGTCGGCGCGGAATCCCTACCCTAATTCGCTCTGATTGCGGTACAAACTATGTCGGCGCAAGAAATCAGCTCATAGAAGTACAAAACTTCTTAAAGGCCAATGATGATAGAATTACGCACAAGCTAGCCACACAGCAGATCACATGGTTGCTCAATCCGCCCTCAGCTCCTTCTTTTGGCGGTCTGCACGAGGCAGCCGTGAAATCTACTAAGCAATTACTCTATCGCGTATTAGGTGAGCAGCATCTGACCTTTGAAGAATTTTCTACACTCTTAGCCCGTATTGAGGCCGTTCTCAACTCTCGACCACTCTGCCCTCTGTCTTCAGACCCTACAGACTTCGAAGTCCTAACCGCTGGTCATTTCCTTATAGGTCGCCCACTTACCGCATTACCCGAACATTCCCATGAATCCTCTCCTCCATCAACCCTACGACGTTTTCGCTTAGTGCAAGCGTTGGCTCAGCGATTTTGGACCTTGTGGTCGAAATCCTACCTGCACACTCTCCAATCCCGATCTAAATGGACTACGGAAACCAGTCGACCCAAGATTGGTGAGCTGGTACTCATAAAGGAGGATAATCTTCCCAGACTCCAGTGGAAGATGGGAAGAATAAAGAAGATTCTGCCCGGAAAGGATGACGTCGTCCGAGTCGTAGAACTCAGCACCAAGGATGGCAGCTTAACGAGACCAGTCACAAAGATTGCTCGTCTTCCCCCCGACGACAACAGCACTTAGTCAGCACTATAAATGGGAGCCGTCACCTTTTCCCCGGGCCCCAGGATGTTCACGCCACCGCGTAACGAACGATGATTCCCCGAAAAAGTAATTTACCCCGCACTTCCGCGTCTCAACGATCAGTCTGAATCGACCCGTCGTAAAGACATTCACGCATCCGGTTACTCAGCTCATATTATTACGGGTGAGTCCATTTATCTCCATTCCCTCTTACCCTTGCACCCTTGAAATCTGGCAATCGGCCAGATCAAACTGTGTTGGAATAAGCTAATTTTTATGCACCCGAACAACTACATACTGTTCCCAGGAAAATTCCCTCGGGATTCCTGGAATAAAAGGTAGCGCAGATTTTAAGTCTAAGAATTTGCTGTCAATCAGCGGAAACCGTATTAAAATCAGCCCAGTACTTTTTACGTGAATCCCGAACAAACAGACGAACCGACAAACAGACAAGAAATTTAAAAATAGTTGCATCGTGTTCTCCGTTGGGTATGTAGTCTTTTCCAATTTATAATATAATATTATTATTCTTTTCACATAAATTATAAATATCTTCATTTTTTATTAACCACTAAAGCTTATATATTTGACTAATTTCTGAATTACAATATTTATGTAAATTTAATTATTTTGTATACCACTATGTGGTAAAATATACTGTGCATCTACAAATTAATGACATCTATATAATCTACATTTTTCCAAATAAAGATATTGATTGCTTAAAAAAGTTGATATTTGTTATCTTTTCGAAAGATCTTGGTGTACAGTTAGTTACATAACTAATAATTCCTCCCGATGTATCTGCGCAGTAGTACAAATTTTCGACTTATAATTTCGATCGGCTTTTCTCGTTTGCGCAGATAAGTACAGACTTGTTTCAGACATGTAAATATGTATATTGTAGGTATGTATGTATAAAAATGTATATTGAAATACATATAAAATACAATGATCAGAAAATATTACCTGCCGTTGGAATGTGATGATATTTAAAGCATGTACTAAGATACATATTTATTTACAAACATTTATATATTTTTACATATGTATTTGTATGCTATGTATATATCTATTTGATATATAAAACATGTATATATAATATCGTATTTATATAATTTATTACTAAAATATAAGTAGTCATAATATGTATTATATATACAACTATCGCTATTATAATCTTAATTAATTCCTGAGGTTTTCTGGAAGAGATCGCTTCTTAGCGACTAGACCGCCCTTTGTGCATAATTAGACATAGTTTTGGTCTATACAAAAAAGAGTTATTGATTGATTGATACATTCGGAAATGGTAGAGTGTTGCTTGCTATGCATTCTTACCTCTGTTCCGCTTACATGATTCGGACACTGTCACCCGTTACTAAAATTGGTCTATTGCGCAAGTACATCGGGAGTGATTATTAGTTGTGTAAAGCAGTATCACCGTGCTTTTTAACGTAATCCTCGAAGGAAATTTATAATAGATTTTTTTAATAGTACGGTGGGTTTTTATACTAGCAACACTACGTATCACAGTCCTTTGGGTCTCCGCTCGTGCATACTAAACAACAGGCGTCACAAACAGTGTTAAATATACTCGTAAATGGACAAAAGTGAAATAAAGTTCCATTTCCCCCACACATATTGCGGACGTCACTTGTTAACGTCACCAACAAACTTTTATGGACTAAGTTTTGTAATTAAACAAGTTGATGCGATATTAAAATTGTTCAGGATATTAATAATTCCATACTAATATTACAATGCATAAGCAACCCTATCTGTATGTGATGCTTTCACAGGAAAACCACTGCCCGTATTAAAAATGTCTTCATATATTTAATATTTTGCGCATACAATAAATTTTATTGTTTGCCTACAAAAAAAAACTTATTAGGTGCCAATCATTGTACTGGAGTGCGAACAGTGGTATAGTTACACCTATGTAGTTTTATTACTGAGGATGGACGTAGGATGGATAAGATAGTTCAGGAACGGAGAAAGAATACAATTTCCTGCAGCCGGGTGGCCTGTCGTAGGAGGCGACAAAGCAACCCACAGCACCTGGCTATGGGATTTTTTTGGGCATATGCCCGACTGGAAGGCTACCACCCCTGGTCTGAAGCATGTCGCCATAATAACTTTGTGTTCTGGCATTCCGGGTTCAATCCTGGCTTGGTCTATTTCGGAAACGAATTTTCTCCGTTATTTACTATGGTCTCAGTGTCTAGGATCGGCCCCAGAGTATTCCGTTGTACATTACCCATAACACAAGCGTGACTTGCTTAATTTGGGGATATACCGTTTATCCGTGCAAGAACGGAGAAATAATACAATTTCCTGCGGCCGGGCGGCCTGTCGTAAGAGGCGACAAAACAACCCACAGCCAGGTGGTAGGGTATTTGCCCGACTGGACGGCTACCACCCCTGGTCTAGAGCATGCCGCCATAACATCCTCGAGTTGTGTTCCGGCATTAGTGACCAGGTTCTAGTCTCCCTTAAGAGAGCAGCAGCGTATTTGTAGCACCTTTGGTGTTGCAAATGTCCATAGGCGATGGTAACCGCTTTCCATCAAGTGGGCCGTCTGCCTGTTTGTTGGACTCATGAATAAAAAAATATGCATTGTTGGTGTTTGTCTGCCGATTATTTATTTATAGGGTCCATTTTTGCTTACCGAACACTAAAAGTGGATGTGAAATATATGATCCTTTGACTTATCAGTATTACAAAGTCAGGGGTGATAAACTTTTTACTTAAAACATGTGGACTGAAAAATAACCTCAAGAGAATTTCTGTGGACGTAAATGTGGACATTTGACGAAGGTTTGAACGTGTATGGTTCCCTCGGGAACGGCAGTGGTGCCGACTGCAAATGATGTGCAGAGGTCGCGCACATAAAGCACAGGCTGATTTATATTATTATAGGATAGATAAATCTAGTCTTGGAAATAGCTATTTGGATAATTTTGTTTATAATGCTCTTGTAAAAAAGTAGATTGAAGTAAATACCTTATTAGCGATTTATTTGTAAATATTAGTTTTTGACGAAATCTTAAATAAAGATATTTTACTTTGCAGTTTTATTTTCAAAGAATATACCTATAATAAAGGTTAAACTCCTTATTCATAATTCGATGCTTATAGGCAGGTTAAAGAAAATTATAAAAAAGTGTTAAGTATAAAACCGTATTAATAATTTTTTAAACAAAAGTCATTTCTTTGTGTTGAAAATTGTAACTATTTAATGAAATGTGCCTTTCAACCTATCACAAAAGCCTTCGCTAAGCGTCAGTCAACATTTCGGCTAAGCTTGTATACAAATTATGCAGATACACGTTCAAAGAGAAGGAGAATTAGTTATTAACACTGTATTTGACTTTGACGTCAGAACGATGACGCTATAATTCGCTAGTTTGTATAATGATTAAGGTAAATTTTGTTAGCTGTTTGTTTTATCTGTGCAAGAACGGAGAAAGAATACAATTTCATGCGGCCGGGCGGCCTGTCGTAAGAGGCGACAAAACAACCCACAGCTAGGAGGTAGAGCATTCGCCCGACTGGATGGCTACCACCCTTGGTCTAGATTATGTCGCCATAACAACCTTGAATTGTGTTCCGGCATTAGTGACCAGGTTCCAGTCTGCCTTAAGAGATCAGCAGCACTAACACCTTTGGCAATGTCCATAGGCGATGGTAACCGTTTTCCATTATTGGGCCACCTGCCTGTCTGCTGAACTCCTGCAAAAAAAAGCTGATGAAACATGTATTATTTGATTGACTATCTAACTATTACTTTTATAACTAATAGACTCATTGAAAAATTTATGATATACGTATTTTTAAATAAGTATATTAAGAAACGTAAAGCAGCAAATCCATGTACTTTTCTCCTTAATTATCGTTCTGCGTTACTTGAAGGAAAGTTTTACATTCATCAAATTCTCTTAAATTTCTGTTTTGTTATTTTTTTATTCGATTACTTTATAAATACTTATTTATAATACATTCTTTGCTCATAATTCATTTATTGCAAAAAAAATACTTTTGCTTATAGAACTTTCTTTCGCTCATAGTGATGGAACAGTCCGAATAATGGGCTAAGTTTAAAAAATGTTATTGATCACTGTATAAAATTTGAGTTCAAGTTATGTTTTAAGTTATAATTACTGTGTTAATCTGCCCTCTCTACCCTTTTCCCGTCAGAAAAATGAGACGTTGCAAAACCCGCTCGCTACGCACGTAATAGCAATTTTTTTTTTAATTTTTAAACAGTTGCTAATTTATTGGTACATAATCTATAAATCATTATTAGTTCAAACATAGTAACAATTGTATTTTTAACTCAATTCAAATTGGTATAGGTATATAATAAGAACAATAATTTACTTAACGGAGGAGGAACCACCGTAGTGTTTAAAAAAGTGTGACGTCAACATTGCTGACGTCACGATTCTTGGCTTCTTGGTGACAACCCATATTTGAGTCCTCGAAATAGAATTTCAAGAGTACTCGGTATCGTACATTCCAAGAGCGTTACGACAACCCACAGAGATCCATCCTGTTCGGCGGCTCGAGCAATAATGCGCCACGCCGGCCGAACCTTCCACTTTTATAGTCGTGAACAAACAACTGACCGTCATTTTCTTTTTAAATTTTAGCGGGTACGGATTCAGACTTTTGGATTAAAATCAAAGGTGAAAATAATGTAAGCTTGAGTATCAGATGTTTGTATAAACACTTACTTTGTTATTGTTCCACACATTAAAATTTTAAGAAGGTACAACAATATAATGTTCCAAACATTAGATTAACCTAACACACGCATACGTATTAAAAGTTTCTACTTAACATAATTAAAAATAAAAGCTCAAAATCAAGCTATCCGCGTCGCGACGTATGTAAAACTTTTAAATAATTAAATTAGAAGATGTCAGAGTGAGTTATACTGATGCCTGCTCATTAAGCTATCGAAGGACACTGCAAATTGTGCAAATTGTGAACCCTTTTATCTCACAGTTATGTATTTTAAGGTTCCATCACTACCGTTACCTTATAAAATAATGATGTTCGCCAATCTGCCTAAGAATACCACAATATTTTTTCTCGGAAACTACTTGGCTTATAGGGATGTAATATAAGAAAAATGTGTTTTATTTATGCCATTATAAAACATATTTGCAAAACAATTCGAAATGATTACGTATATAGTTATTTGGAGGGAAATAGCCGTTTTGATAAATCTTGAAAACAAATTAACATTATATTATATTATATATATATATATATATATATATATATATATATATATATATATATATATATATATTGTCACGCTTGTTTGTCATTGAGGTAGGCAGAGACGATGGATCCTGACAAAAACTTGTCACTTTATCAATTTTTATTAGTCTCTTTATACATACACGTTTATGTAAAATGCCTTTTACCTGACCTTAGTTCAAAATATCTTTAATTTGGTTTTAGGATATCGCGATCCATTACCTGACCTTACTTCAAAATATCTTCAATTTGATTTGAGCACGTCGCAATCCACCGGTATCGGTTCAACTTCACATTGCTGTCATATAGCTGTTTTGTGATTCTGCTTTCATTCTTTCTCTCTACATGCCCAAACCACCCTAACATTCCTTTTTCTGTTGTCGTCGGGGGGAAGACGAGCAATCTTTGTGACTGGTCTCGTTAAGCTGCCATCCTTGGTGCTGAGTTCTACGACTCGGACGACGTCATCCTTTCCGGGCAGAATCTTCTTTATTCTTCCCATCTTCCACTGGAGTCTGGGAAGATTATCCTCCTTTATGAGTACCAGCTCACCAATCTTGGGTCGACTGGTTTCCGTAGTCCATTTAGATCGGGATTGGAGAGTGTGCAGGTAGGATTTCGACCACAAGGTCCAAAATCGCTGAGCCAACGCTTGCACTAAGCGAAAACGTCGTAGGGTTGATGGAGGAGAGGATTCATGGGAATGTTCGGGTAATGCGGTAAGTGGGCGACCTATAAGGAAATGACCAGCGGTTAGGACTTCGAAGTCTGTAGGGTCTGAAGACAGAGGGCAGAGTGGTCGAGAGTTGAGAACGGCCTCAATACGGGCTAAGAGTGTAGAAAATTCTTCAAAGGTCAGATGCTGCTCACCTAATACGCGATAGAGTAATTGCTTAGTAGATTTCACGGCTGCCTCGTGCAGACCGCCAAAAGAAGGAGCTGAGGGCGGATTGAGCAACCATGTGATCTGCTGTGTGGCTAGCTTGTGCGTAATTCTATCATCATTGGCCTTTAAGAAGTTTTGTACTTCTATGAGCTGATTTCTTGCGCCGACATAGTTTGTACCGCAATCAGAGCGAATTAGGGTAGGGATTCCGCGCCGACTAACGAACCTTTGCAGTGCCGCAAAAAAGGCGTCCGTAGAAAGTTCCGAGACAGCCTCTAAGTGCACTGCCTTGGTGGCGAGACAAACGAAAACACAAAAGTAGCCTTTGAGAAGTTTGGCATTGCGTAGAGTACTTGATTTAATTAGGAATGGTCCGGCAAAATCCGTGGACACTTGACTAAACACCGGTTGTGGGCTGACTCGATCAGCCGGTAGGTCGGCCATAAAAGGGGGATTCGGCTGAGCTCGATGCCTAAAACAGCGTACACATTTAAAGACACGGTGACGAATGACTCGCCTTCCAGATAAAATCCAGTATTGTTGACGGAGTAGTGCGTGTAGTGTATCTGCGCCCGGGTGGCAGTGTATAGTGTGGAAATGATCTATAATTAGGTCCACAAGGGGGCTTGAACTGGGTAAGATGAGGGGATGTTGTGTGTCATATCTAAGGGCTGAGTTGGACAAGCGCCCTCCTACTCTAAGAAGACCATCCTTGAGAAAGGGCGAGAGGCGTTGTATTCGCACTGTACATAATTTGTTAGTTTGCAGTCGGTGGATGTCTTCAGCGAACATATTTTGTTGGACTGAGCGTACCCAGTGTAAGAGCGCTTTCTTACGTTCGTCTACGGTAATGGGACCAACGATGCGAGAGTGAGAAGATACCAAGCAATTGTGTGCAAAACGTTTAATACATGCGGTTACGCCTACAAGTGTGTCTAAGGAGCTGAATCTCGTGAGTAAATCCGTGTCTAGATCAGGAACCGCGATGTGAGCTACCATTTTTCTTGGTTTTAGACCAGGCAGTACGTGATGACCCAAAGCAGGGGGCATCGTGGGCCAGGTATCAGGTGGGGCCTTGAGCCAAGTAGGCGACCACCATAGGTCATAGGCTAAGAGTTCCTGTGCTGATATTCCCCTGCTAGCACAGTCGGCAGGGTTAAGAGCTGAGGGTACATGTCTCCAAGTAGGGTTACATGGATTGGCTGCAATGGCAGAGACTCGATTGGCCTCAAAGACCTGTAGGGATTGAGAAGGAGTTTTAAGCCAGGCGAGTACGATAGTACTGTCTGACCAACAAAAGTGTTGCTGAATGGTAATGTGGGCAGAAAGTTGAACAGAGACGCGAGAAATGAGCAGCGAAGTGAGGTGTGCAGCTGAAAGTTCCAGCTTTGGTATAGTCTGTCGGGTTTTAATGGGGGCTACCTTGGATTTAGAAACAAGTAGTCTGACGTGTACCTGACCCGTGATATTCGTTTCATGAAGATAGACTGCGGCTGCATATCCGGATTCGGATGCATCGGCAAAACCGTGTAGGGTGTAGGTGGAATCTTTGCTGGTGCAAATTGTTCTGGGGAGTCGAAGAGCAGAGAGTAGAGGTAAGTCTTCAAAAATGTGCTGAAATTGAAATGTGACATCATTGGGAGCCGATTCATCCCAGTCTAACTTTAGAGTCCATAGGTGCTGAATGAGCAGTTTTGCGCGGAAAATAACTGGGCTGATCCATCCACTAGGATCGTATAAACGAGCGATGGTACTGAGTATTGACCTTTTGGTAAATTTTTCCAGTGTAGGTACCGAAATGTGATATGTAAATTCGTCCGTTTGTGGTATCCATTGCATACCAAGTACCTTGATTGCATTGGAGTCGGGTACAACATCAAAATCCTTGGGTATGTCACATTGATCATCCGGGAAGCGTTCTAAAAGCTGACGAGAGTTTGAGGTCCACTTTCGCAAATGAAATCCCCCTAGGGCTAGTAACTCAATGAGTTCAGTCTGCAGAGCTATTGCCTTGTCAACTGAATCATGCCCAGTCAGAATGTCATCCACGAATATGGAGTGCGTAAGAACCTGTGCAGCCTGGGGAAAACGGTGACCTTCATCAGTGACCAGCTGTATAATAGATCGATTGGCGAGGAAGGGGCTGGGTCGTAGGCCATACGTGACAGTGGACAGGGCGTAAGTGAGCAGAGGTTGATCTGGAGAAGAGCGCCATAGAATGAGTTGGAACCGTCTGTGGTCTGGGTGAACTAGTATATTTCTAAACATCATCTGGATGTCTGTACTAAAGACCACTTTGTGAGTACGAAAATTTAGAATGATGTCAGTAATATCACGTTGGAGCGGTGGGCCAGTGTGCAGACAGTCATTAAGACTGACACCATTAGAGCTCTTACAGCTGCCATCAAAAACCGTGCGAAGTTTTTCAGAGTTGGCTTTGAAGATGCCATGATGCGGGACGTAAAAATGGTCTTTTCCTTTGAATGTGCTGGGGTGACAAAGAGCCATGTGGCCCATGTCAATGTATTCCTTCATGAAGTCGATATATTTTGAGCGGAGGGTAGGATCTCTTTGGAGTTTGCGCTCCAAATTAAGGAATCGTCGTAGTGCAATAGCGTGGGTTGCACCGAGCTTAGGTGCCTTTGTAAGAAAGGGAAGGGATACTATGTATCGCCCTGTGGGATCACGTGTGGTGGTAGAACGAAAGTTCTCCTCACACTCGTCAGAGGTTGAGTTGTCCTTTGATTGCACTTCTTCGACTTCCCAGAATCTCTCCAGAGCGGAGTGTATTTCTTTATTTGAGTGTTGGGGTTGTAAACAGTCAATATTTACTAGTGCTGAATTAACTTGAGGCTCAGGCTTTGTGTAGTTTGGATTGATAGGACCTAAAAGAGCGAAATTGAAGATCGTGCCGAAGGCTATTGGCCTGCCGGGGCCCAAAAAAATTTTGTTACCATCCAAAATTTGGCCCAAGACATCAGAACCTAAAATCAAGTCAATAGCGGCTGGAAAACGATAAGACGAGTCTGCTAGGGGAAGCTGTGTCGAGTCGAGGAGTGGAACAACGTCAGGTAACATTGTTAATGGTAAAAGACCTGTCAAATCTGGTAGAATGTATGCCTTTGCGCTAATTACTGGGACTTCGGTGTGAATAGGGCGGAATGTGATGGTAGTTGAAGAACTAGAGTTTTGAGTCTGTTGATTACCGACTCCTGTAATTTTTAGTTCTGTGTGCTCGACAGGCAAACGTAATTTTTGTGTCATAGTTTTAGTTAACAAGGTTAGCATGGAACCGCTGTCTAATAATGCTCTTGCCTTATGAAATACTCCAGCGTTGTCTGCTAGTTCTAGGGACACAGTGGGTAATAAAACTGGTGGATCGTGTACTGTAATGTGCTGAGTATGTGCTGAAATATGACTGTCATTTTGGTTAGCTTTATCAGAGGAAGTAACAGGGCTGCCGGGCAAGTGATTATTATGATAAACTTTATTATCATAGTGCTGAGTATGAAACTGGGATTTATTTTGTTTACGTGATGTAGTGGATGGTGTATATTGTAGCGATGGTATGGGTGGGTGTAGTGTAGTATTGTGTAAGTGAGTAGCAGGTAGTCATTGTTGTGAATTAATAGGTGAATTACGACGAGAAGAGTTTCTTGATTCCGTGGTTGGGCGGGTGTGTTCTTGTCCTCTTAGTTGTGGGGGCAAGAGGTGAGAATTGTCATATGTGGGTGATTCAAAGCCACTGCGATGTAAGGTGGTATGGTGTTTCTCGCTATCACATTCTCTACACCGTCCTGTGGATCTGCACTCGTCAGAGTAATGGGGTCCTAGACACTTACGGCACCGTTCATGAGCTTGGATAAAATCCCAGCGCCCTTGCGTAGGCTGTCTTAGGTATTCACCGCAGTTCAGCAACCTGTGTCCTCTAACGTGACACCAAGGGCAGTAATAATTATTGGTCGGTGCTGGTGGGTGGGCGGAATCTTGTGCTATGGGCTCGAAATATTGTGTAGACTGTGGGTATCCTTGAGCGTACTGTACAGGGTACGCTTGACTTTGTAGAGGATATGCAGGGCGCGTTAAAGGTGGGCGGACGGAAGTAGTGGGCTGAAAACGAACGTGCCGAATTTCTGGTCTGGGTGCAGAAGCGCGTGGTTGGTACCGTGCTGAGGGAGAAGCACGTTCAGTTTGTCTGTATGTCGGGCTGAGGGGAGGGGGGGGTGGGTTATATGTCTCAGTTTCTGTGCAACGTGCATGGTCTTCTAAGAATGTGATTACATCCTTTAAGGTGGGCAGAGTGTCTGAAGACCCATGCGTTCGTTCAAATAATGTGCGAAGCTCGCCCTTTAACTTCCGCACTACTATTGACACTAGGACGTAGTCTGAGTCATGTAGTGGTAAGTTTAGGTTTTTAAGCGCCGATTGGGTTGAAATAAGAGGGGCTAAAAATAACTGTCTGATTTGTGAGCGGGTGGTGATGTGGGGTAACTCTAGTATCATATCTATAAACCTATCAATGAGAACTCGGCGATTTTCGTAGCGATTGGCAAGTGTTGTCATCGCTACATCGTAGTTCTCATCGGTAACCTTGAGGTGTGATACCATACTGAGAGCTTCTCCGGAGAGGCAAGAAAATAAATAGTGTAATTTAACTGCACCTGACAAATTACCGGCAGTGTCCGTAAGGCTTTTGAAAATAGTTATGAAAGATGGCCAATCCTCAAGCTTGGAAGAAAATTTGGGTAGATCTATTTTGGGCAGAACAGTAGACGTGGAGAATGTGGGCGAGCTTGGTTTGATGCTTGAGCTGATGGTGATGTTTGCCACCAAAATTTTTTCATATGCTTCTATAGCCGAGGTGTAGTAGTCAAAGTACCATTTTTCCACTTTGTCGTCAAGGTCTTTAGAGTCCAAGATCTCATAATATACTGTATCCAACTTGCCCTTTATATCGTCCAATTTTGTAAAGCGCCCTATGAAATCGTTTACACTATACTTTTTGTCTCCTTTTAATATAAGGTTAGCTATCTCTAATAGGAAAGTTATGTACTTATGGGTTTGCATAAAGATGGCAGATTGCGATTTGGTAGGCATGACGATGAGAAGTGCACAATAAGAAAAGGAAAAGCAAACGAAAAAAAAAAAAAAAAAAAAAAAAAATTTTTTTTTTTTTACTAATGCTAATAAAGAACACGCAAGAAAGCAGCCAGAGAAACGTAAGAAATACGAAATAAATAAAAATGATTAGGAAAAAAAAATATATATCAAACTGTCGTGTGCGCTGAGTCTTAATAAACACGAAGCTATATATAAGCTATAAAAGTTGCACGGCAAGCTAACCACACCGAGTGAAACGAATATAATATTCAATATTATTATATCGATCCGATATCACGTTTAGTGCAAGTATTCGAGAATAGGTGTGCTGAATAAAGTACAGAATACGTACTCGAGGTTATATTAACCTACCTACGTACCAAAAAATAGTTATCGTGTAGCAATTTGCGTAATTATCTGAGGAATGTGGAATGGGTATTCAAATATATAAGGGCAGAAGTAATATGTTTATAAGAAAACAAAAAAGAAAAAACAAGGGCAGAAAACGGGTAAATGGGCAGATTGATAATGATTGTTTATTTAACTTTTTAGGTATGTGAAAATTTACAATTTGGTTTGAATTAACCATAAAATGGCAAAATACGGTTGTTGCAGACTGTATAAATAGGTCGCCAGTTGGAATATTCGGTTCGAAAGACCATATGATCTGGCCGATTGCCAGATTTCAAGGGTGCAAGGGTAAGAGGGAATGGAGATAAATGGACTCACCCGTAATAATATGAGCTGAGTAACCGGAGCGTCTGCGATACAGGAGCAGCAGTGCGTGTTCTCTTGTTATATATCTCCCGCTTCACAACTAGATTCACTTGCCACTTATCACCAAGCTCTTGGAACCCGATTAGTATTGCAATTGGGTGGATATCTCAAATGCGCGCGCGATGCGTGAATGTCTTTACGACGGGTCGATTCAGACTGACATCGTTCGTTACGCGGTGGCGTGAACAGGCCCTGTATCAAAACGTGCTGGGGTGCCCAAAGGAAGGGCAAAGTTTTTACAAAAGAAACAAAAAATGCTCGAATTAAATTAAAATAATTAAATATAATAAAACTACGTTTTAACGGTTTTAAGCGCGGTTAAGCGGCGTTAAAACGTAGTTTTATTATGTATACAAGTCGCGAAAACTTAAGAAAATATTATAATTAAATATTATAATAATGATAAGTTATTACTTATACTTAATGCTCATAGGAAATAAGTTAGACAACCAATTCAAATCAAAGATACACTATCCTAGCCTTTTTTTGGCAAGCTTATTTATCAAATCATCAATAGCTATAGTTTTTCTAGATTTTCTGCCTCTATAGACAATTAAGACAAGTTATTCTAAAATATGTTAACAATCTATAAAAATTGTGGATACCATTTTAGGAATTTTTGCTTTCACACTTTCGGGGCCCCTGTAGCCTGGGGGCCCCGTATCATTGATACGGCTGATACGGCGGTAGCTACGCCCCCGTTGGATATGCTTTTAAAACTCTAAGTTCGTAGCTAGAAATACATTTGTATGTCTCTACGGAACCCTTAACCGTAAACTGACACGCACTTGGCTATTTTTTATTACTTTTCATTAACAGCATAAATGAGTTTTTTGGCCTAGTCAGTTGGTGAAACATTTGCCAGTCAAATAATAAAACAATTCTTTAGTATCGCTGCTGCCTGAATAACTAAATTAAATCAATGAAAGCTTAGACAGATGCGTATTACGCAAACAAAATTATTATTCCTTGTCACGTGCCATGTCCTGTCATTACGTTCCTTCAAAAGTATTTTTGTTCAATTGAATTGTTTATGAGCCTCTACAAAAATCTATTAAAATAACTCACTGAATCCTCGAGTGATCTGAAGGCTGGTTCCTCTCTTTTTTTTCTTCCACCATATCCCAATTACTTGGGGTCGGCACAACATGTCTTTACCTTCCACACTCTTCTATTCTGACATAACTCTTCTGTCATATCATCATGTCATCCTTCACACAATCCATCCAACTTTTTTTTGGTCCACCTTTAAATTTGTACCCATCGATCTTGTAGTATAACATTCTTTTTGTCACGTGACTTTCATCCCTCCTCATTATATGCCCATACCAACTTAATCTGGTTCCTATCTAAGAACAACGGATCAGTATGGCAATCCAGCGAGGTAACGTAATCTTCTGGGAACCTTGCCCATTGTCTTCGATGACCTAGGCTCCGTATTCTACTTATAGTCTTAAGGGATTATAGGTAGAATACATTATAAGTTAAGTTTCCTTTGTATCATTACATAAGTACACATATTATATTATATACATGCAAAAGTAAATAATAGGACTATAGCTTGAGGTAGTAATCTTACAGAGTGCTTAACAAGTATTTATAATAATATTTTCTTAAGTTTTCGCGACTTGTATACATAATAAAACTACGTTTTAACGGTTTTGAGCGCGGCAATTTTGTTTGATTTTGGTTTTTCCGACGTTTCGGCCACTTTTCAGTGGCCGTGATCACGAAAGACAAAGATGTCAAGCGTCAACGAGTATTGTTAAAGTTTTATTTAGCCTACCGCCAACTTGTTAATTTTAATTATAATTTTGTTTATGGTTATTATTTACTCTATGGGAGCCTAATCTAATTTACTACTGCTTCGCGGCCACTGAAAAGTGGCCGAAACGTCGGAAAAACCAAAATTATAAGTCTTTATTAAAAAAATTGCTCTTTGAGCATCATTTTCTTAAACTGGTTTTCTACACTACAATGATGATACAATGAAATTGAATTATTTAATTTGGACTAAGGGCTCACAGCTTACTAAATTAGATCACAAAATTCAAGTAAAATTCGCGAAAAACCTTTACAAATAACAATTCAGGCAAATTTTCATTGCCGTTTTCTAATTATACACAAGAAACCCATTTGATTACCTACTTTGGTAACATTTCCAAATTACATTTATAATTAAATGCTAGTCGTACCTTTTCTGTCAACGGTTGCGTAATGTAATACAAAACTACTTTAATAATAAATATTACGATATTAATGTTAATGAAATATTAATCAGTATCTAAGTGAAACTTATAAAATATGCTATGAACTTCCAAAGAATTTTTTAATTAAGCTTTTTGTAAGCGTATCTACTAATCACAAAATATCGATTTGTTAGGAATACTACGTAACGAATATCTTCTTTTAGACGTCATCTTCAGTCATTTGCATCAATGTTCTGTGTAATTTAAGTTGCAAAACTTAGCCTTTAGGACCAAAAAAATGTACCTAATTGGACGTAGTTTAGCAGAAAGGACTTAACCCACATTGTGGTCAAAAATGAGTTGTATATACCAATTTACCAGCAATTTTTGTCTAAACTTAAAACCTCAATAACTCAAAAACGACTTTTTTGTGTGTTAGGTCGTTTCTGCTAAACTACGTCCAATTATATAATAATTTTGAATTCCTTCACCTTTCTACTTCCCACAATTTGCCCACTCATACGTATCGTCAACTCACTACACCTGCACACACTCCATCCTTTTATGATAACTCTTTTACAGTGCAGGCTGTCAAACTTTGGAAAGCGCTACCTCTTACTGTCAGAGAGGCCAAAACATCGCCTACATTTAAGAACGCACTAAGAAAACACTACTTTTTCTTAAATTAATATACCTAAATATTATACTATAGGCTAATTAATACATATCTTACAAATATGTGTGTATATGTTTAATTTATAAAATATATAGTTTAAGTATGTTTGTTTAAGATTTACTTAATAATCTGCACCACCTACATCGCCAGATTAATTTAAATTATTCCTTAAGTTAGGTTGCCTAAAAGAGATTGCTTATATACTTGACTAGCGGCCCGTCCCGACTTCGCATTTTGGGACAACATTTTTAAATATTTTGGGATAAACGTATAAATATAGCCCATGTTACTCAGGGATAATGTATCATTCTAATGGTGAAAGAATTTTTGAAATCGGTCCAGTAGTTTTTGAGGTTATTCGTTACAAAGTTCTCTTTATAATGTTAGAATAAAAGTATAGATGCAGATTTTAAGCTGAGAATGAGTCTGTCAATAATTCGTCCTCGCATAGATAATACTTTGCAAAAATCAGCACAAATCGCGCATTAATTTTAAGTTCTTATATATTGCCTTATGTGTTTTTATGTTACGTGCTTACACCATAAAAGATACGTCCAATAGAGTAATGATGTTTCATTTGAGAAATATACGTATACCTCCTTCATTTCAACTATCAAAAATTTTGCATGTAAGTGTGTAAAGGTAAACATGTGTCGCGAATTTGTAACGAGTATGTTAGTGCGTCGCTGAGTAAAAAGTTGAGAACCGCTGGCCTATGGTATAGAATTAGGTACTTACACACAAATAATGGAGTATGAATGCTGCAATTTCTTCTACAAAATAAATATTGGTTTGAAACCTTAACAGTGCTTTTGTATTTTTAAGTTGTTTCTATAAGGTGTGTTTCTTGTTTTTTAAGGCTAACATTTGAAGGCTTCTGAATTCAAAAGAAATGAATGGTTGTTATTGTTTACCTATTTACGCGTTGTATTTAAATTTCTGTTATACGTAGCCTTGTGTCACAGGCGTAAAGTTCAAACACCTAACATTCATGACATTATAAGTTTTTTTTTGTTTTCGTGATAGAAACCAACTATGGCATAGTATATGTATGTACGTAGAAATTAATAATTATATTGTTACGAATTTCTGGGATTCGCCATGTTAGGGTGGCACCAGCACCCTATGGAGTATGTTGCGTCACGTTTCATCCACCAATTTATTGATGTATAATTTAGCACAGTTAAAGACTATGGTTAATACATGAACGTGATGCTATGTAAATACAGATAGATGATATCGCTGTTAGAGCTGCCGATAAGATTGGGCATTTGTCTAAATCATCAAAAATGTCCAATCTCATAAACGTGTAAATATAATATTTAATGTTAACTAGAATACTGGTGTGAACGTCATTTAAACGATAAGATTTCTGTATATATAGTTAAATTAGGAACAAAATGTTTCTTCAAAGAAATGAAAAAAACTAAATACTTAAAATTAAAACATAAATTTATTTTTATTTTAAGTATTTAGTTTAATTTATAATTTTATCCGTGCAGGAACGGAGAAAGAATACAATTTCCTGCGGTCGGGCGGCCTGTCGTAAGAGGCGACAAAACAACACACAGCCAGGTGGTAGGGCACTTGCCCGTCTGGATGGCTACCGCCCCTGGTCTAGAATATGCCGCCATAAGAACCTTGTGTTGTGTTCCGGCATTAGTGACCAGGTTCCAGTTTCCGTTAAGAGAGCAGCAGCGCATTTGTAGCACCTTTGGTGTTGCAAATGTCCATAGGCAATGGTATCCGCTTTCCATCAAGTGGGCCGTCTGCCTGTCTGCTGAACTCCTGCAATAAAAAAAAATAGTTTTATTTTCTTTCATTGTAAAACGAGTGAAACATATTGTGTTATTTGAGAAATAAATGATTAAACTATGGAACAATAAATAAATTAATATACTGCAAGAGTACAACAACTCATCGTCTTATTTGAATAAAATAACAACAAAAACTCATTTTATTTAGTAGATAAAAAAAAGTTACATATGAGTAAAAGTTTTATTTATTAAACACGTACGAGTTAAAATTATCTATTTAAATAAGAAGTTGCATGAAATGAGCAAGCAATAGGAATATTAATTCATTTGTTCTATAGAACACGATCTTTTTTTTTTGAATAAAAACTTTTTAAGAACAAAGCAACTCAACCAATAAAATTTAAAAAAAAAATCTATAACTCACTAGTGAGTTATAATGTTTTTTACTCACAGTTTGATAATGGGTGTCATTCTGTGCCTAATTGCGGTGACCATAGAGCCACTTTATGAGCAAGTGTGTTGAAAAGAAATTAATATACTGCAAGAGTATAACAACTCATCGTCTTATTTTGTATTCCCCTCTCGGGCGGTTGAGCCATGGGCTCTCGCCAGTAGTACGTCATCCTATCCAACGGGGTAACCATCATCGACGCACCACTCAAATTAATCAATCCCCACAGAGTACTATTGTCACCCGAGTTACTACTAAAACTTCTTGGTGTTCGTTCTTCGTCCTTATGTTAGGGAGGTACCTGGCCTAGCCTCTGCGCGGGCCTTGGCAGGCGGTGGCCCATCGGTCTCTTCCATTGTCGGGGGAAGCAAAGCGACAGTGTCCTAAACTAACCCTCTCCAATTCTGCCCCCTTTTCCTCTATAGTAAACAAAATATAGAAATAAAATAAAAAATGGAGATTATAATTTATTATTACTACCACATGCAACGTTTAAATGTAATAATAGGACGCACTTTTACGGTCAGGGATCACCATTATAAGTGCCCCAGGCATACACCCCCCGCTGTCGTTATTGCCCACTTGATTGAATATAAAACTTGATCCGCTAATTTAGACTCTAATCTCAATTTTATGACCACTTTCGTTTATGTATTATTATTTTTACTCTATTATTAGTGTATGAGATAGGCTGTTAATGTCCAAAGCTTTGTTTATTGTAGGACCTTAGACCATTATAGAAAGACGGAGTCTCGGACTCACAAAGTGAAGCCAGCTAAAGGATGCCGACATTAGAATAGGATACCAATCGCATCGCAGTGCGTTACGAGAACTCATTATAAAATAATCAAATTAGTAGATACGGATAGAGGTGAAATAGTGTCCAGTACTTACATTACTATTAACCACACAGATGTAAATTCCGTGTACTCATATTACATCAGGTTACGCACATAAGTTTAAATAAAAAAAAAACTTCGTTTAAAAAACCGATAAAAACTAAAAATTACAAAATAACTTAAAGATTTTTGGCTAAGAAATTGTTTAGTTTTAGTAATAGACAAAATAATATCAAATTTTCTACATCTTGAAGTCGGTGCCAAGTAAACCATAAAAATTACAATATTTTGCAACATTTTGTTGTTATAACAGTGTATACGGTAATTTTTATGGTTTGCCTGGCACCGACTCCAAGATGTAGAAAATTTTATATTACATATTTTGTCTCTTACTAAACGAAATAAATTCTTAGTCAAAAATCTTTATTAAGTTATTTTATACTTTTTAGTTTTTGAAGTCGGTTTTTTTAAACGAAGTTTTTTTTATTTATTACTTTTGTTACTACTAATTGCCGCGCGCCTTAAAAAATATAGGTCCCAAGAAACGGGAACGGAAATTTATTATAAAAAAAATTTTCATAAAATAAAAACTACTGGGCTAAACTATGTTAAATTTTTAGGGGACCAAATTGCAACTATTCCGCATCAAACTAAAGAAGAATTACAATAATCTCAGCGTAATCGGTGTACATACATAAAAAAATACCAATCAATTTGAGAACCTCCTTCTTTCTGAAATTGGTTAAAAATACTTCACTTCATTTGACGCTTTTGTTCACGTAGGCTCCATCTGTACTTTTATTTTTTCTGAGTGTAGAACTTGGAGTTTTGCTTGAAATGTTTATAGCAGTTTTTCAATGTCCCGTTCCGTGGGAATTACTACCGTAAATAAAGTACGATGCGCTCCGGAAGCGTGCATGGGGCGCAAAAAAGCTAGAGACTAACGAACAAATAAAATCACTCGATGAAAACGATGTACTACCCGACCAATTAAACTAGACGAACGCGTGGAATGCAGCTTTTCCGACCGCATACCGCCTTAGCCCCCGCGTCCCTCTTAGTGTCGTTCGCAGTTTCGATGAGTTAGCACGTGTTAGGCTCGTCATTTCTATAGGTACTTAATTGTTTTGTTATAATCTTTTTGCTGGTTACTAAGTTTTTTTGTTTGTTATCTTGTTAATATTACATATACATTTATTTTTTGCTTCTTTATCCTATTTTTACTATTCCTTACAATTTTTTTTATTTCTATATTCATTTAAAAAATTATACAAAAACCAGTTATCGACTCATAAATTAGCATTAGTAGTGAAATATGAAAAAAATGCAATTATTGACCATAATCATTAGATTTTTTTGCAATCGGTACTCGACACGGTCGACTACACATCTGGCATTCGTCTACTTGGGTTGGTCGAATAGTATTGTGCGAATTGTTTTTGGCTATTTTTTAAAATATAAAATTAAAATCTAACTTTCGCCCGCGAGTTTCCTCGCGATAATGAAAATTTTATAGGTAGAGTTATCAAATGGGAATTGTACATTTTTCCAGGATAAAAAGTAGCTTATGTGCTATTCCAGACTATAATCTATCTCTGTGGCTGATTTCATCCGGAACCGTTCAGTCGTTTTGAACTCCATCCAAAGTTTCGCAGTTGCCATGAAGAAATAAAAAACTATCCACATCATTACAAAAGTGAGATAGAACTCTAAATTTATTTCTCTCTTTATTTTTCTTAATTATATGTATTGTGTAATATCTATGTATCCTATTAATTACATGTATTTGATTTGCACACCGCCGTCATACACTCTTGATTCCTTTCACACAATCCACAGTCCGGGTTATCTGGAGGAGATCGCTCTAAAGCGCTAAGGCCGCCCTTTGTTCCTGCCTTGACACACAATGACTATAAATTATTTACTTTATGTGTAGGTATGTCGTGAACAATAAAGTATTTTCTATCTATCTATCTATCTCTACAGTAAATATACGTTTCTTTTTGGTTGTCTATGCCTTGATGTAAGAAGATAAGGAGTTGTTTATCTATGGACAGACAGACATGACGATTTCACAAGGGTTCCGTTTTTGCTAAAATGTCAATGGAATTCAAAATTGCCAAAGTACACCCCGGTACATATCTAAGGCCTCTCAATGAATACACGCTTTTTATACACGATAACACAATGAGAGCAATAAATTTTCTTTAAAGATAATAATGAAGCTTCATGCCTTTGAAGTTTACTCGGTTCTAGTTATAACAAAGAACAACTTTTTATTTTGTTTACCTTAGATCTAAAACCATTTTGACTCGAGGAGTTTTATTAAATGTTACGTGTATTTTCAAACGGCAGGTAAGTTACGGTTTGTTGAATAATTAAATCTAAACAAACAATAAAAGACAGTTTTCTCACTTTCTTCCTTAAAATATGGCTTTAGACGATTTTGTATCTAGCTAGTGTATATATTAATGAATACTCAAGTTTTACAGTAATCTCCAAGTAAGAGGCTCAAATTGTAGCTCTTCAACTGACGACAAAAGAGACTTTTTCTGGTAGTTCGAAAATCAAATGGCACTTAGCGGTACACATTTTTAATCCTAACATACAATACTTTATTAAAAACACATATATTCTACAACAATTGTACACTTCAATCACGTATTATATATAATATAAAAATAAAACCGCTCAAAACATCACTCTTCAAGTTACCAGTTTAAGTGAAGTGAGCTACGTTCCATTAGGGACTCACAACGACCACGTTCAAGACCGCGATTTTTCCCGTTCCACTTGCTTGGCGGCGTTACAATCGTAAAACAAAGTGGATCGGTTATTCGACCTACCTCTTGACATGGGTCGTTGTGAGCGTCGTGTGATCGAAAATGATGACGTCATTAGTGACATTTTCGCCACGACGACAACGACCGCAGGCGCCTTGTGGAACGGTTAATTGTGCATTTTGGGCGTTGTGAGCTACTAATGGAACGCACTGTCTGTAGAGGCATGCTGAAATCATTACCTTGATTGATTATGACTCTTAGGGCCGGCTCATTCGGTATGAGACTACGCAAACACAGCAGCATTTACGTTCCCCTGATCGGCTGATGTTACGAGGTCGCGAACACCATAAAGGCGCTGACAGGCCACCAGAAGCCACAGATGGCCACCGAACGCCAACTGAGCCGCAGACGAAGTCAACGCAAAGCCCGCGAAGATCATTGGATGCCGCAGACGGGCCAACGAGAGTCGTTAACAGACCACCGTTGAGGGAAGGCTCCAACGTCTCCAAACCCTGCCACCATCGAGTAGAAGCCTTGAGGCCCCAACCTGCTCGCCACTTCAAATGGCCAAGAGGAAGAAGATCGCTGAGACAGAGGTTAGCTATAATAAGCTAATCGTCTTTCGTATGATCAGTGAGATTTCCGATGGACCCCCCATATCACATCTTCCTTATCCCATTCCTCCTGTCTGACCTCTCTATCCATCTATCCTCTTTATATTTTTTTTACAAAATCTATAGACTATTATTCTGTATTTTTATTGACTTGAATTTTATTTGAAAAAGTATTGAAAATTACACGCTTTTGTTTTTGTTTTACTGTTGTGTGTGACTTTTTATATGTGTTTGTTAGTGTATTGAGGTGTACCTTATATTTAACTTTACTGAATTATACTTCTAGTTGTCATTGTAAACCACGGACTATAAATTTGGCCCCGACTTTTGCAGGGCTTGCGCGGGGCCATGGGAACGCCAACACATAGAGGCCCCTTGACAAATTTAATGTAAATGTGGCGTGACACTGACCGGCGATTATCTCTGTCTACACCATATAGTAATGCACTCAAGGACAAGCCTTGGCCAGTGTAGGACTATTGTGGGAAATGAGGACAAAAAGTACTGGGGTATTGGGGTGAACTGTACTCTCAATGTTGCCGTTACACCGGTGCGGTCGCTTGTAACTTTAGGAACTTATCGCCGGTCAGCCGGACGCTGGTTGCTATACGTATTATGCGTGCGCATTGTGCGGCCAGTAGTTAACCGCGAGTTGTAGTTAGGATTCCGGCTGCCCCGTAGTGCGTATGTGGTCCAAGTAGAATATTGATCGTAGATCTTCCACGGGTAATGTGCTTAGAAGGCTTACAACGTTTCCTTGTTGGATTTATTTCAATATGAAAACATTTCTTGTACTCACATTTTTCAATAATATTTTCAGATAAGCTTATATTACGTACTATATGAGGAATGTCGCAATTACATTGGAAGTATATAAACAGGAAGCAAATACTTAAAAGGAAATTATAGCAAAATCTTAGCGAAAATATATTATACTCGATGGGTGTGGCCCGATTGAGAGCGGTTAATGAATGCAGGATTTGTGTCTTCACGAAATTGTTCCATAAATATTAGGTTAGATAATAATACCAGCAGAAACGGATAAACGTTGTCCCGCCATTGTATAATTATTTTGTCTCTAAATATGGTGGTGTCCCTATAGGGGTTAAAAAATGATGCATTGCAGCGCCTAATTGCGATTTATAGCAAAGTGCGAGGCGTGAAAATATTTTCTGTATATAAATATGTATTTAGATAGAGGTGACAAAATGAAGTAGATTAGATAACAAGGGCGCCACTTTCGCAAATTTGTCTAAACTAGCAATTCCAATATTAGACCAAAAGTAATTTCGATACTTATTGGTGATTTAGTACGACATCAAACACCGTGCAAGTATCAAGTTGCTTTAGTTATGCCGTACGCATTTTGCCATCATAGCCTATAATGTTTACTTTAATAATAATGACTATAATTTTGTAAACAAGAGGTT
The DNA here is from genome assembly GCA_019925095.2 of Dendrolimus kikuchii. Lineage (NCBI taxonomy): Eukaryota > Metazoa > Arthropoda > Insecta > Lepidoptera > Lasiocampidae > Dendrolimus > Dendrolimus kikuchii. The sequence goes on along the minus strand of CM034396.1, from coordinate 19,441,048 downwards.
TAACGCCTTGAGAGAGATAACAGTAGAATTCCTTGTTCAAAAAGAAGCTAAACTAACCAGTACAAACCTATAATGTCAGCTGTTCTTTGGTAATTATCGTCGAATTATAACGAAACGATTTTTGCTTCAAATTCCACTAGATATCCTTGGTAAACTTTAAAAATCACTGCTCACGTGAAACCATGCGTATTTAGTTTTTTTAGCGTATTTTAGACTCGGATCAACGTTAAACTGAGAATAAATTCGCAAAAAAAAATAGAAGACTAAAATCGCTTTGTTTATGATTCACTGATCTTGACTACAATATAATAGAATACTGCTAGAAGGTAAAAAATAGTTCTCGTTCTAGACGTTATGGTTAGGTTGTATACCAATTTTTATAGCAATCAGTTGAGTGATATAGAAGTTAGTAAGAGTAGTTGAAATGAAGTGGAAAAAACATTTAATTTTAGATCCGATCACTATATATGCTACCAATGTGTTGCTGGTCTCGAAAGGAGGACTGGAACCTGGACACTAATGCCGGAACAAAACTCAAGGTTGTTAGTCATCCAGACGGGCAAATGCCCTATCATCTCTCTCCTCTTTGTCTCCTCGTTGCCTCTTTCTCCGTACCTACAAGAATAAATTATTTTTTTAACAAGTTACTATATATTTATATTAATACAATGTATAAAAAAGCTATGGTATAGAGCATGCGTCCCAAACTCAAAGGGCGTGGGTTCGAATCCTGGCCGGAAAGCGTGCACCAATTACTCCGTTTTCTGACCTTATGTGCATATTGTCACAATTACCATGTGCAAACGGTGAAGGAAAACATCGTGATGAAACCTGCACATCGAGATAACCGATATGTCAAACCTGCCAAGCCAAGCAAGCTTGGGGGTATACTGCCCAGTCTTCTATAACGGGAGGCTCCAATCCAGAAATGGGACGTTTATAGGCTGTTGTTATTATTATTTGTTATATATACTTTATACTACAATATATTAGTATGATCTAAATTTAAGCTTTTTATGTAAATATTGATTTCTGAACGGTAATAAAAACAAAAATCTGTGCTGGGACACATAGTAGAAGTGAAACTTTAACGGATAAGTGGCAAAAGGAATCGCAACAAAATTTTAACTTGAAGTTTTACGGGCAGATTGTTAATGTACTTGTCCAATCTGAAAGCCTGCCCGTAAAACTTCAAGTTAAAATTTTGTTGCGATTCGTTTTGCCACTTATCCGTTGCCATTCGTTTTTCCACTTGTTCGTTGAAGTTTCACTTCTACTATGTGTTCCAGCACACAATTCGATTTTTCGCAGGTTTACTTCAAACTATGATTTGGTTAGGTTAGATATATTTTAATGAAGGCATTTTTTATTTAAACATATTTTATTTAATCAAAAAAAAACTGGATTCGATCCGGAAACAAAAAACGCATCCATAGTATACTCTAAAATTATGCCGTCTCTCACCACATCTAGTCTAAATTTATGCCGCTCCTCCACGCGGCCGTAACGCTTTTTCGTGACAGAAAAATCCTAAGACCCCCCGTTTATATAGAAGTTTCACTTCCAAAAATTCTATGAATACAAAAAAATAAACAGGAATGGCTACTTACGTGGGAGTGGAAAAAATTAATTTTGTTTAAGCTTGTGAAATAATTGATTGACGCTGTAAATTATTTACTGATATTATAATCTTCGTTCTTTCAGTTCAAACGCTGATCATTCGCTCGCAGAAGAACCGTAGCCCAAAAGTGTCGGCTTGCGCAGTAAAACGCAGATTTACGTCAAGCAATAACGATTGCTTACAAAATATCTCATTACAACCCTTTAGCATACAAGTGTTTATAATTACGAACGTTTACTACTTGGCACCGTCCTGAATATAGCTACTAAAGCCACTGGCCTTGTTGCATTGAAATGAATCTATGACAACCGCTCTATAGAGCAGGGTAGATAATTTTTGAAACCAAAAAAATAATAGTAGGATGAAACCCATTGGAAAAGGAAGAGAATATAACAAAAATGAAAGGAAAAATAATTTACGGGCGATCTGAGGTAGGGAACTGGAAGGAGGTGAGTTTTTAAGGGTAAAAAACGGTTTATCTCGATTTCCGGCAAAACTACAAGTCCTGTGGAAAAAAAATAAATGGCAAAGTTGTTGGTAATAAAAAGATTACTACAACTTTTGTATTTACACTTTTTTCACATAACCTCAAAATTTAAGTCAAAATTCAAATAACCAAGTTTCTTGTTTTTTATTTTTCTTTTAATAAAAAAAAATATGTTTTTTGAAAGCTTACCTTTTTATGTCCCGGATACACTGTATTTTTTTATATTTAAATATTTATTTTTTCACCTTATTTTGACTTAATTTCGAACTAGCACCCTAATTTTCAATCGAAAACTCTCGCGTCAAATTATTAGCTTTTTAAAAAAGCCCGTGGGATTTTTGTTCGTTGAAATCTCTACTTTCTGATGGTGTAAAAAAAATATACATTACTATGGTAAATGTTCTCAGAAAATGTTACGAATTGTCGAATCTTGCTCGCCTATGAGTAAGTATGACGCTGTTTACATTTTTCGGATGTCGGGCACAGCAAAACTCTTTCCACTGCTCCTCCTTCCGCCCGTCACTAGCTGCTCTCTGCCGCAGATCGTGCACACACATGGCTCCAGATTTGATCAATTCCGACAACTGACAAGTGTGAATAAAGGCGCCGAAACCCGATTACAATACGGCACCTGACGCCCGAGAAGTGGAAACAAGCTGTAACACGCTCTCCAATCACAGTTGGCGCCACCAGTCCATTTTTGGAAATATAGAACATCCCAATTAAAATATTCAAACAATGCCTTGTCTATAATATTATAAAATTGTAAACGTGCCGTGTCTGTAAAGTGAAGCTATTTAAAAAAAACCATCTTGGATAGACTATAATAACATAAACGACGGATAACTGGATGCAATTTTTTTAGATTTCTTATCCGTTCGTCAGTCGTCTGATTGTTCGGGATTCGGGAAGTATTGGGCCGATTTCGATGAGGTTTTTGCTGATCGCTAGAAAATTCTCAAACTTAAAATCTGCGCTACTTGTTATCCCGGGAATCTTGTGGAAATTGTCCTAGGAGTGGTTTAAAGTTGGTAGTATTTTCTTTTTTTTTTATTGCATGAGTTCAGCAAACAGACAGACAGCCCACCTGATGGAAAGCGGTTGCCATCGTCTATGGACACCAAAAGCGCTACAAATGCGTTGCTGCTCTTTAAAAGGAGACTGGAACTTAGCCATTAATGCCAGAACACAACTCAAGGTTGTTAGGGCGGCATACTTTAGATCAGGGGTGGTAGCCATCCAGAGGGGCAAGTGCCCTACCACCTTGCTGTGGTTTGTTTTGTCGCCTCTTACGACAAGCCGGATAACCCGGCCGTAGGAAGTTGTATTGTTTCTCCGTTCCTGCAGTGATAAATGAAATATAATTAAAAGTTGGCTAATTCAGAACTGATCGATATTAAAACAATATAATCCGGGACTATTAGAGATCCCGGGCTTTCTTAACTTCAAAACCATGTGATATTAACACTTGCTTCACCAGTCGGTTTTTAGATTTATTAGACATTTTTAGTACTGATGTAGTTGTGTATGCGTTTAGTAACATTACTCATCCCGGGTTTTTACGGGGGTCCTCGGAATTCCTGTATTTTCATACTAATAAATGCGTTGCCCTACTGAAAATACCCTTTGATTTTAAAAACTTACAAAATAACAAGTCAAGCGTGGACGAAATCGCAAGCATATACTAGCTATTTATAGGTATAAACTACGCCCATCTGTATTTCGCAAACTAGTCTAGGGCTTACAGCGCAGATTTTCAAAATAAGAACGCGGAGCAGCGTCCATAGAGGTTGGCAGCCGCGGCTGCCGGTCGGCGAACGTTCAGTTTGATTCTGGCGTGCGGCGCGTATAGCCACTAGGCTCTTGTAAAGCGTAAACTTCACTGAAAACATCGATACCTTTATCACTTAAAAACATAAAACTGGCTGGAAATAAATTAAACAATAACTGAATAGAAAAAAATAAAGTGCGTCATTTGTTTGTGACATTCTAAAAAGTTATCATTTTTATTGTGATTTTTTATTGTTTTCGAGTCACTAAGTGTACTTGTATATTTTTAAATTATTTTCATAATTACTTCTAATTATTGTCTTCGAAGACTAATTTGTGATAATAATAATTATCCTACGCCTTTATATAAGGTGAGTACTAGTTTATTTAAATTTTTAAGTTACGCACTTTTCCATTATGATAACTCTGATATATGATTGCATAAATAGCGAAACAAATGGCAGAAATAATGATACAGGAACGAGATGAAATAGGCTTATGTCAAAATATGGAGAAACATGGTAAAAAGTAACTACAATTTATCTAAACAGTACGAAAATACAAAGGGAATGAAGGCCATTTTTAGTTTTTTATATTAATACATAAACACATACAATACATTAATATAATACAAGTCTTTTTAAATTCAGGACGAGAGTTTACCACACCGCTCATTCTAAGCACATTACTAGGAAAACTATCCCATTTCTGGGAAAAATTCTTTTCAGTCCCAGGACCAATAACTAGGAACAAACATTCAAATAATCTCACTTTCGTATATATATGTATATCATTAAGTATACAGAGAGATAACGCTTAGTATACGAATCACACACTATAAGTTTAATGGTATCATGGTTAAATAGTGTGAGTTCATATGAGCCCCGCAGTGCCCCGCACTGGGCGCCTATATCACACCCGTTGCTTAGAAAATGGCGGATATACTATCATTTCCCTTTACTTTGATGTGTTGTTTCATGTTTACAATTTGTGTCACTAGCGGGATTAGAATCATAATTGGAAATGTAATTTTAATCTGTGATAATTTTATAATTGTCTTGGCCAAGATTAATACCTAATTAAAAATAAACTAAATTATAAATAAATTAAACTATACAATAAATTAAACTAAAAATAAACTATATATACAAATTAAAATTAAACTATTATGACTAAACAGATATACAATGCAAAAGTGGATGGATGCAGAAGTCGTGGAAGGCCACGACACACCTTCCATGATCAAATTGATCGTGCACTAGCAGAAGGTGATGTCAGGAGCCTTAAGAACAGACGAGCGTGCATGACAAGAGTTATGAATGTCAAAGAAGCAAGTGAGGTTTGTAAGAATAAGCCTGAATGGCGCTCTGTTGTTCGTGCCTACCCCGCAAGGGAACTAGTACCAGACGTTATTACTGGTCTTTCTGTACAATAAATTTAGTTTATTTTAATCTAGTATTAACCTTGCAATTAAATATTTTTTTTAATTGATAAAATACGAAATCTAAACACGAGCAAGGTTATCTCGGTTATGTACGACAAACCGTACTATTAGTATTTCTTCTTATTGTACGGTATGTATAGGATTTAGCCGGATGCTCCGTTATCGAGGCTTTCATTGTGAAAGAGCTCTTAGCTGTCATTAAAAGATAATCTCTACGTGAAAAAGTTCCAATGTAAATTAATTAAAGATGAATTACTTAAAGAAAAATAATTAATGTATGGGAAATAGAACATTTTGTTCAAAAACAACGCTTTCCCATGGTTTGCCGTATGACATTCCTTCACACAAATGGATCCTTACAAGCTACCCACCCTGTGATTTGGTATAATAACACAGGATGTATTTATTTTTTCAGTCAGCCGATTCGATTCTTCACAAAGGTAATTGATTTGTCCAAAATCTAATAATACCAGTTTAATTTTCGTTAAAGTTGGCCTCGAGCCTCGAGAGTCTTAAACATTTTTCGCTATTTCGTATAATTTAGGACTTAGGATATGGTCTTGAAGGCACACTTAAAAATTCAACCTGTGTATATTTATTTATTATCTTCTTTTTTTTTTATTGCAGGAGTTCAGCAGACAGACAGACGGCCCACTTGATGGATAGCGGTTACCATCGCCTATTGACAATTACAACACCAAAGGTGCTACAAATGCGCTGCTGCTCTCTTAAGGGAGACTGGAACCTGGTCACTAATGCCGGAACACAACTCAAGGTTGTTCTGGCGACATACTTTAGACCAGGGGTGGTAGCCATCCAGTCGGGCAAATGCCCTACCACCTAGCTGTGGGTTGTTTAGTCGCCTCTTACGACAGGCCGCCCGGCCGCAGGAAATTGTATTCTTTCTCCGTTCCTGCACGGATAAAAATCTCGGATAAATATCTATATATTAATACGTGAAACAAAAACTTTGTACCCCTTTTTACGAAAATTGCGTGGACGGAGAAGGATGAAATTTCGCACATTTATAGTTTATATAGAGAAGAAGCGACGAATGCTAATAATTTTTTAAATTATGCATAAAAAATACATTATGTGATTATAGAAGTAAAGTCTTTGACATTAATTATTATGGTCGAATTCTACAAAAGTCCGGGCCACTTTTATGGCTCGCGGTCACTAGAGACATAAAATAGTACTTATAGCAAAATTATGAAACTGGCACACTGGCAGACAGCTGATGGAATGTGGTAACCGTCACTTAGAGACGTTTGCAACGCAGGAGAATAGACGGGATGGGATTAAGGTAATAAATAGGAAAGGAGGGATGGTATTAATGTTGCCACTCATTTACTTCCATCGCTAATTCAGTTGTCGCGCTTTTTGTTAAGATTGTTATAATTATTTTAAAAATAATAGATTTTTGCTGATCAAAGAAAAACGTACTTATAAATGCACTTTAAAAATTCAATAATAAAATAAATAAAATATGTATTAAATAATAAAAAATAAATGAGTACTATTTTTCTCCTAAACCCAAAAATATTTAATGTATATAGATTTACTGATTAAAAAAACCCTAGATGGGATAGGAGAATGTAATATCGATACGATAAGATCGGATAGGTAAAATGAGATCGGGAGATGGAGTAGTGGGCCAATGCAACTCTCAGTGATAGTACAAAACACGATTAGCTCAAAACTAGTTTCATCCTAATATTCCGTGAGTGCGTGGTATCACACCCATCGAGCCAGCCGTAAGTGCTGTAATCAAGATATTGACTCCAGTATGCCTCTACTATGTACAAACTTTTCGGGATTAAAATAGAATTTGTGTCTTGAATTTTCTCGTTTCATTTCGATATCTTTTAGGGTTCAGAAAATTTGAATATATGTTCCATTCCTGCGGGAACGAAATTTGCAAAAATCTGGCTCAACTACGTAACACAGCTTTTACGTAATCGGTTGAAACACACCCACTGCATATTTCTATATTAAGCAAATCACGTTGGTGTTACGAGTATGTAAGAGAAGCCATAGTAGCATAGTAGGCAACGTTCTAGACTGTCAAACAACATAGGTTTAAATCTTGGATCTGGGAAACTTGCACCACTTAGGCGGTTTTCTTAAATGTTTACTTGTAGGAAAACTGGCAGACGAGTTTACTTGATGTCAAGTGGCTACCTTCGCCCATGGACATCTGCAACACCAAGGGAGTCTATGCGTTGCCTACCAAGTTGAAACTTTTGAAAAGCCCCATATTGTAGCGCATATATTTTTGACCTTATGCATATTATTACAATAAGCACGTGCTCCCGATAAGGAAAATGTCGTGATGAAACCTAGACATCGAGATGACTGTTGTGTCAAACCCACCAATCCGCCTTGGACAAGCGTGGCGGATATGCGTATAGTGCGTTTCCCTTAAAAATGGGGTATAGTGCGTTTCCCTTAAAAATGGGGAGGCCTAAGCTCAACAATAGGACGTTTGCGTTGTTATTATTATACGAGTAAGAGAGTTGGTCTGAAAGAGAGTGTCGGGGTGAAGGTAAGGAAAGGAATGCTCCGGTGGTTCGGGCATGTGGAAAGAATGCATGATGAAAGAATGACTAAACAGATATACAATGCAAAAGTGGATGGATGCAGAAGTCGTGGAAGGCCACGACACACCTTCCATGATCAAATTGATCGTGTACTAGCAAAAGGTGACGTCAGGAGCCTTAAGAACAGACGAGCGTGCATGACAAGAGTTATGAATGTCAAAGAGGCAAGTGAGGTGTGTAAGAATAAGCCTAAATGGCACTCTGTTGTTCGTGTCTACCCCACAAGGGAACTGGCGTTAAGTTATGTATGTATGTATGTATGAGTATGTATACGGTATACAAGGCATTGTTATTGTTTACATCGATTTTACATTTCAGCCTACATAAGGCTTGAATAACTTTTGGGGGTAGTATTATGTATCCTAATCTACGGATATCCCTACCCATACGACCTACTTTAAATAACAATTCCGAACGATGAATAATATTATTTTGGTTTACAATGGCACAATATGTGAAAGATATATCTGGTACTAGTACCTAGTTTTTCTAAGAAGAAATTCGTTAGAAGAACATGGATAGAATGAACAGCTGGTGATACGCCATCAGCTTATAACTATGATCTCATGGCTAGGCAGGCATAGGCATGGCATGGATGTCTCGATACGCAATTGGGATAGAACTGTAGTTTGATGAGAGGCGAAATTAATCCAAATATTTTTAAACTTCTTAGTCAATTCATGCTGCCTCTTGTTGTTCTTATGTGGCACTTATATGAGCTTATGATGAATCACCGCCTGTTCAATTTACCCGTGTTCGTGTCCGAAGCATTCGTTTCGAAGCCCGGGGTCCGCTTTTCCACTTTTTTAAACGTGGGTGACAATTTATTACTTTTAATACATCAAGAATAAACTAAACCAAAAAAGCCGTGGTAGCTTAGTAATTAGCACGCGTCCCACACGCAGAAGGCGTGGGTTTCAATCATAGTCGAAGAGCTTATCCCACTGATAGTTTTCTGAGCAAATGTGCATGTTACTATAAATACCATGTGCTAATAATGGTGAAGGAAAACACCGTGATGAAACTCGCATATAGAGATAACCGATGTGTCAACACCGCCAATTCGCCTTGGATAAGCCTGGCAGGTATACTGTCCGTTTTCCTACAAAAATGCCCAGCAGTGGGTTCTACCTGAGCCCAGCACTGGGTCATTTATAGGGTGTTATTATCTTATATTTATATATAAAATTCTTCTGATCGTGTGTTAGTGTATGTCACTGAACTCGTGCTAGACGGTTGAACCGATTTTGATGATTTTTTATGTATGCTCAAAGGAGTCTCGGGATGGCTTAGATTCACAATTGGACGTGGTAGATGGCGCTGCAATTGGGTTCTAAGCTTTATTTTTTGAGGCAGGACAACGTCTGTTAAGCCTGCTAGTTTTTATTATATAAACTAAACCAAGAATACCACAGCTGAAATTTATACAAATTCAAAAACACAGACCCCATTCCTGACAGTGAAGCAAGTAAAATATTAATAAATTTTTACTACAACCAGATAAACCACAAGGAAATTAATATCATCCGGAAGATCCCCATAATCCTAGTGCATGAGATCATAAACTATAGTAGATAGTGGGATTTTCTAACCCAGATTCAGAATGTATGTTGCAAGGTGGACATTTATGTCTGACGGTAATGACCCATTACTGTCCAGTTAGACCACTGCTCTTTGTTAAAGGACGGAAGATTTCCTAGCTACATTCATATGTGAAAGATGTACTGTTTATTTGTTTCTTCGCGTTATGTAACATTTTGAAAAGAAATATAAGCGGTTCAACCGAGAACTTAGAGAAGAATGACATTGAATTGTGAAGCGTAAGAAATACCACTTATGGATTCATCAAATATGTAATAAGTAATTATATTTTTGTTTTTAGTTTCGTTCGCAAACTGGCCAACTCAGCTTACGTACTTTTATACAACTAGAACGCAGAAAATATGGTTGCTGAATGACCTTCTTGATGCGAACACAGTATACATTATACATAGACACCGAGTACATAATAATTTTAGAAAAAAGAAAATAAATAAATAATGAAGTCAATAAATAATTAATAAAGAGATTTGTGAAACTTCTTGATGTGCTTAACCAATGCATTGAAAATATCAAGCTCGTGGCAGATATTATTAATATATTCATATCTAAGTATATATTATAATAACAGCCCATGAACGTCCCACTGCTGGGTTCGGGCCTCCCTCTATTGGGCAACGTATAGTGTACCCACCACGCTTGTCCAAGGCGACTTGGCGGTTTGACACATCAGTTATATCGATGTGCAGGTTTCATCACGATGTTTTCCTTCACCGTTATTAGCACGTGTTAGATGTATGAATATGCATATTAGGTTAGAAAACTGCCTAAGTGGTGCTTGCATTTCGGCCAGAGTTCAAAACCACGACCTTTGAGTTTGGGATTAGTGCGTTAGCCATTACGCTACTGCAACTAGTAATTATATAGTGAAAGTAAAAAAGGGATGTAAAAGTGGTTTTAGTGTGAAGCGATAAAGGTCGAAACGATATTTTTCTTTAATCGTCAGACCTAACTAGGGTTGCCAGATTTTTTTTCAGCCTATAAGGGACAAATGCTTAAATAGGCAAAAAAATACGGGAATTTAGTTTTTACCCGGGACAAATAAAAAACAAAATTATATAGTGACATTCTTTATTTTATATTTTTTGATATTTCTCCGAGGAGCAAGTCAGTTTTAACATATTTTTATCGGTTTTAACATATTTATAAAAATCAATACAATTATAATAGACAAGAGTTATGAGTGTCAAAGAAGCGAGTGAGGTGTGTAAGAATGGGCCTAAATGGCGCTCTATTGTTCGTGCCTACCCCGCAAGGGAACTGGCGTGAAGTTATGTATGTATGTAATACAATTATAATCGTAATTAAAAACGGTCATCAACTCGCTTTTTATTAAATTAGGGGTACATTTATTTCTTACATCAGTCCACTTAAGAGCCAACTGTGAAAAAACCCTTACCACGAAACAGTTTGAGCTAGGTATACTAAAAACGAAGGATAAAATTCGATAATTTTTTTTAAATTATTAACAATTAAAGTGTATAATTAAACCATAAATTCTCTCGAACTTCCTTAATCCGAGTTGATGTGTATACGAAGTTGCGAACGTTGCGTGCGTGAGTATTTTTGTCTAGCGTAGATCGATCGATTTAATAATAAAAATCGAATACGGGACAGAGTCAGTCCCGCCGGGACATTTTAAACTAAGCTTAAAATACGGGACGTCCCGGGAAATACGGGACGTCTGGCAACCCTAGACCTAACACACATTGTACTATATCCCCGAGTTAAACCACGATTTTGGTATGAGCAATATGCAATGGACACTTCTGGTGCCGATTCCAGGCAGGCTGATAATAATATAACGGGAAATGTGTTTACGAAATTTACAATGCCAGGAATCGAACCCGGTACGTCTGCGTTTCAGTGAGCTAAGCAGTCAAAGGCTCAGAGCAATCAACCACAGAGGCCTTCAAAGAGACAAAGGCCGAAATTGACTAAACATCGATTTATATTTAACAACTAGCCATTGACGCGACTTCGTCCGCGTGGAAGTTACTCCCTATAACATCAGCTGTCTGCCAGTGAAAGTTAAAATTGGTCCAGCCGTTTCAGAGCTTAGCTGAAACATCCAGACAGACAGACAAAAATTCTAAAAATTGTATTTTCGGAATCATCTGGTCCGAATTATACCCCCTGATTTTTCACATTTTTGTTTTGACATTATAAAAAGACACTTCAATTTTATTTATTTGTATAGATGTTTAAGATAGTACCTTGTAATCTTTTCCTTACCTTATGGGATATATGCTTGATGATGTAAGTATTCTATATCTTTCAGTAGATTTTAACAAGATGATAAGGACTATGAATCAGATATTTAACGCATGAGCTGTTCTTATGTTGCTAGTTATTGAAGGTTACTAACAGATAGCTCTGTCCGATGATAAGATTGATCGATAAAAGTAGTGCACTACCATGCACACTCTGCACATTGGTAGAATCAATATCACAATAGAATAAATCAACAAAATAATATTAAACTAGAAGAGGCATGAGAAGGACGGAAGGAAGGAACTGGAAGAAAAGGAGAGAGTAAAGGTAGTTAAACTAAATGAAATGCATGAAACATACATACAACATAACACACGCTTGTTTCGCATAAGGATAGCCAGAGACGATGGTTCTCAACTAGCTACGATCTTAACATACATCTTTTGCTTCAAGTACTTTCATTAATTTCTTTATACTGTTGAATGCCGACAAAGGTAAATGCACACCTGCCTGCCATAAAGCGCAGTTTATTACCTTCCCGCATTTGGACTTCTTTTGTTTACTTTGTGTTTGTAAAATTCGTAATTAGAAAAACAGTCCATTGTGTATTGTCATCTTTTATGGCAGTCATTAGGCAGGTGTGTCGAACTGATTCTAAGAAATCCGATCTATGCGGGCTGGCAGCCATATTGTATCGGTGCAGCAATGGCCCAATGGAGAGATCGGTAGTCAAGCGATCATTACGATACGAACAAGACGTGTGTATATTCAATGAGCTATATAGTGACGGACTTTGCGCGTGTTATTGAACCGGACAGTTTATACTGGTTGTGTCCAGTTATATTTGTACCTGTGTTATTATAATTCCAACGGCATTTTTTAATTCGAGTCCCGCACTCGTAACATTATTTAAAACTTGAAAATTCATGAAACTGATCATGGACACCGACTGTATAAATTAACTTTACAGTAATATTTAGGCTATTTTATTATACTTTACACTGTAATCTGCTGTACGTGTATGATATTATTATTTACTTTTTCTTTCTTAACCACTATATAATCTGTATAAATAAAAATAGATGTTCCTAAACCATTGATCAAATTGTGATGAATCTTTAGTAAGGTGCTCCGGGGACGCGCGCGAAAGTTTCTGGCTTAAAAAACAGAATATAGAGAAAATATTCCTGTATGTGGCGTTGCAACTCATGCTGGGTGCAGCTAGTAATAATTAAAGTTAAGTTAAGAATTTTCCAGACGTCCTGGAAAAGATCGCTTTTAGCGATATACTGGCTGTGCTCGTGCTTCGTCCGCGTGGAATTTTTCTCGCGGAACCCTAAAAAAAATAGTCTAAGTTACTCCTTATGACATCAACTAGATAGTTGATGTTATAAGGAGTAGCTACCGGTGACAATACAACAACTATAAGTACTGGAAGATGCCAGTAAAAGTCCCATCAAAATCGGTCCAGCATTTTCAGAGATTAGCCGGCACATCCAGATAGACAAACAGACAGACAAAAAAATAATTTGTACCGTATGCACTTTCATATGCATTTAGTAAAAAGCTGTTATTTTGATATTATAAATATACACTTCAATTTTATTTATCTGTATAGATAAGGCCGTGATTATTTTTACCACGTAATTATTATACCTATGCACTTTTGTAATTGTTTGTTTTAGTGAGCAAGAATATTATTAAATGGAATATACTTTATTGCATAACATTAAGATACAACTCAAAAAATTTAAGTACAGAAGACGATAAGCGGTCTTATTACTAAAAGCAATTTCTTCCAGATAACCTTAGGATGGATTAGGAAAAAATTGTGTGATATGTGGGTTTTGCAATATAATTAGAATAAAAAAGTATATATTGTTATGAGTGCGGGACTCGAATTAAAATGCCGTTGGAATTACTATAGGATTTATTAGAACTATACAAACACGTATGACACGGGTAGAAATATAACTGGATGCAACCAGTACAAACTGTACAATTCAATAACACGCGCAAAGTACGTCACTATATCGCTCATCGAATGTACGATGAGCGATATAGTACGTCTTGCTCGTATCGTAATTCTCGCTTGACTCCTCATCCCTACGTTCATTCCTTTTATTCTTCAACGCAAAATAATAAATTCTAAGAATTAGTTCGACACACCTGCCTAATGACTGCCATAAAACAAGTACAATAACAATAGAATGTTTTCCTTAATTACAAATTTTAAACACAAAGCAAACATATGAAGTCCAAATGCGGGAAGGGTAATAAACCAGGTTTATGGCAGCAGATGAGCATTCACTTTTTGTCGACATGTAACAATATATAAAATTTTGAAATGTCAAGTAATAGACATAGAAATAAGATGAAGAAATGAGCAAGCTTAGTAGAATACAATTTAATTTGGTAAGAGTATCTTAGATTCAAAACTAAAATGAAATTACTAGAATTTCTATACACAGCTTCTCCGCCGTTTCTTTTTATTCTGCACGTCTTAAGAAAATACAATTTGCCAAGACATCGCCGTTCGGTTTGGAATTGAAAAATTTTGTTACTCAACTTAATCCTTTTATGGCCGTCGCCGCACTGGTTAGGCCACGGTAATGCTATAGCTATGTTTTTCAAAGGAAACGGTAATAGAAGAAAGGCAGAATGAACAGGACGTAATAACATGAAAAACGATAGTCCTTTTGTTTCCAGGAATATACAGTGTTTGTCTCTCAGTTTGCCTGTCGATTATTATTATAACTACAGTGTCGAACTAGGAAGTAGCTCCGTGTTACGTAAAAAAAATGTTTTTTTTTATACAAATATAATTTCAGTTAAAAATTACCTAAATGATGGTGAAATCCGCTTAAATATCCATTGCGTAATTTAGGAGTAGTTAAGTGGATATACAAACAAACAGATGCTGAAAACGACTTAGTTTTATATTATATAAAGATATCAATAATAATCAATCAATAAAAAGGATAAATAAATACGGACTTGTCTCGTTGGAGGTACCTTATTACCAATACAAGCCCGAGCCAGTTCTTGACAATGGTCAAAATCTGCTCTACTGGGACCGATCAATAATCACAGACAGGACTATTGTTGCCAACAAGCCTGATATTGTGATAGTTGATCGGTCTGTGAGACGTGCTGTAATTGTAGATGTCGCGATTCCCCCTGATGGTAACCTCGTGAATGTCGAGAAAGATAAACAAATAAAGTATATTAATCTTGCTCACGAGGTTACCGCTATGTGGAACCTGGACTCTACAATGACAGTACCGGTAGTGGTGTCAGTGAATGGACTAATAGCGAAGAGCCTTGACCGCCACCTTGAAAGGCTCTCGCTTGGTATCTAGTTGTAGGGATGCAGAAGGCAGCTCTATTGGACACGGCCCGTATTGTGAGGAGATTCCTGTGTCTGAAGCCTAATTATCTCAGCGATGGGCACCGACAATTACGAAATGACTTTAATTCCCTGGCGACGTTGCAAGTGTCTGGTATAGGCTGCGACCTGACAACTCACATTGGCATCGCATACGTTTAATTTTTTTTAACGAGGGGAATCAGATTGAGGGTCATAGGCCGCGCTAGGGAGAAAAGTCGCGGCCCATGTGTGGGATTGGCCAGCTTCTGGGTAGCACTAGCACCTCTAGCCAGAACTAAAAGTGCTATTGCTACACCACAGTCAGAGATGCCCACTAAAACCCCTGGTGTTCCATCTTTCACCTAATGCCAGGGCTACGAGTTGATGGCTTAGCCCCTCCGCTAACCGTACTATGCAGTGGCCCACCGGCCTCATCGACTGCCAGGGGTCTACTCGCATCCCATCCCAAACACAACTAGATCAGCTAGTTCGGCGGTGGAAACAGCTGAGTCACTCAAGTGACGCAAAGATGCAACACCCAGTGAGAGTTATATGTTTGTCCTATTTGCTGTTAAAAAGCTTGGACTATAGGTTCTTGAGCCTACGAACCTCTACAAAGAACTCTCAAAATGCCTAATTGACTCTTTAGGTGACCAGAGCTGGATCCTATCTCGGAGAACTGCGATCCAGCGAGGTAGCGTTGTCAGCCTTCTGGGAACCTTACCCAGTGACTTCGATGACCTAAGCTCAGTATTCTAGTTATAGTCTTAAGGTATAAATACAGTTTATGTGACTGAACTCCTCCTAAACGACTGGACCGATTATGATATTTTTTTGTGTGTATTCAGGTGGATTGGAGTATGATTTTGAATGACAGTTGGATTCGGTAGATGGCGCTGGAATTAGGTTGTACATTTTTATTCTTTTCAGGCCAGGACAACCTCTGCCGGGACCGCTAGTACAATGAACTCAATGTTTGATTGAAATGCAGAATTTTCCTTTGGATGAATGTATGATTATTCATATTGGATAAACAAACTATCGAAAACGAATTTTAATTTAAATACTGAAGCAATATTTCTGGCAAACATCCAAAGTGTGCTGTATGCAAATCGAACACCCCTATCTCATTTAATACTGGAACTTTAATAGCCCGTCAAGCTGTTAGGTCAATAAAGTAAGGTAACAATAAACCGTCTAGACATGATGATGTCCATTTAGACAACTACTATTAAACCTAACCCCTAAGAAACGGTATAGTTGCCTAAATCCAAGTAATTACATCAGTACACAAGTTTTTATCCGTGCAGGAACGGAGAAAGAATACAATTTCCTGCGGCCGGGCGGCCTGTCGTAAGAGGCGACAAAACAACCCACAGCCAGGTGGTAGGGTATTTGCTCGACTGGATGGCGACCACCTCTGTTCTGTATGCCGCCATAACAACCTTGTGTTGAGTTCCGGCATTAGTGACCAGGTTCCAGCCTCTTTTAAGAGAGCAGCAGCGCATTTGTAGCACCTTTGGTGTTATAAATGTCCATAGGCGATGGTAAACGCTTTCCATCAAGCGGGCCGTCTGCCTGTCTGCTGAACTCCTGCAATAAAAAAATAAAAAAAATGCGAACATTCGTATTATTACGACCGACAAGACCGATTCACACCTGCAGTTTATTACCTTCCCGCATTTGGACTTCGTTTGTTTACTTATTTATTGGCATACGGACCATTGTCCTATTGTACTCGTTTATGGCCGTTTGCAGGCATAATTAGCCAGGTGCGAAGATTACTATTTCTAAGAAATTAAGTCGACGATACAGGCAGGCACAATTATATTTGTGAAGTATAAAACGACGGCAGGATGGAGAGAGGGGGCAGTCAAGCGACGATTACGATACGAGCAAGACGTGTGTACTACATTCGGTAATCTATGTTGTGACGGACTTTGCGCGTGTTATTGAATCGTGCATTACGTTTGAACTGATTGTGTTCAGTTATATTTGTACCTGTGTTATACGTGTTTCTATAGTTGTAATAAATTCTATAGTAATTGCAACAGCATTTTTCATTCGAGTCCCAAAACTCGTAACAATACTTTTAATTCTAGTCAATTTAAGTTTATGAATAAATGCAAAAAAGAAATCTCTCACACAATCGGTATTAATTAATATCTATGGTCGATTTTCACTCATATTTTTTATATTATTTGTAAAATGAATATGAACAACTTTCTATAGAGTATCTACTTTGTCGTTCGTTTAATTAGCACATAGTTGGATTATAATCTGGTCCTGTATATTACATTGTTATTGTTTCTATAATTATTGTAATGTTTTGTGCTTAAATAAATACATTGTAATGATGAGTTGCTTTAACGTTGATTAAAGTGGACTGAGAAAATTAACTCAAATATTAGACCATGTCTTTCCTTCTCGTGCCTAAACACGCTTTTTCAAATGATTTTTACTTGTTTCACATAAAGGAGATGGGGTATTTTGGACTAAAGAAATGTAATGAGTTGAGATATGGCTTAAAAAGAACATGATATTTTACTATTACAAAATGAAAAAAATCGGTCTTAAATTCTATCTGAGAAACGAGAAATCTTGAAAAATAGGTCACAAATAAAACAAGTTATCGATGCCTATAACCGATTTCGTCGAATTAATTTCAACAATTAATAATATGTGAACCACTTACACCAACTACATGATTAAATCATTCAAAATGCTAAACCCACTACAGCTGTAGAAGATATCTAAATAATAATAAGAAATCTTAAAATCATTCTCATCTTTTATAATCTGGGCCCAAGAATGTATGAAAGCGTATCCGTCTCATTGTTACATAGAACAGCAATTAATGTTGCCACCATTATTATGGACGCGTTCCTTTAGTATCTCACAATGCCCAAAATGCTCCGTCTGCCGTTTCCACAAGGCGACCGCGATCGTTATAGTCGTGGCGAAGACGTCACTAATAACGTCCTCATTTTCGATCACAGCGCTCACAACGACCCCTGTAAAGAGGTGGGTCGAATAACTGTTCCACTTGAGTTTACGATATTGGCGCCGGCAAGTAAGTGGAACAGGAAAAATCGCGGTCGTGAACGTGGTCGTCGTAAGTCTCTTGTGGAACGTAGCCTACATCGCTGTTTAAATAAACATGGTATACATACATAATATCACGCCTGTTTCCCATGGGAGTAGACAGAGACTATGGATCTCACTGCACAACAGACGGCTAACAAATTAGAGCAGCTTCAATTGGAATGTCTAAGACATCCACCGTACTCCCCGGACCTTGCTTCAACAGATTACCCTTTTTTTTCGAAATTTGGATAACTTCCTGCAAGGGAAAAAATTCAACTCCGACGGGGCAGTCCAAAGCGCCTTCAAAGATTTTACTGATTCCCGTCCGAATGGTTTTTTTAGTAAAGGGATCAATGAACTACCTATGAGATGGCAGAAGTGCATAGATAGCAATGATGTACCACTTTGATTAAAGAAATATATTATATTTTAAGAAAAACGACTCTATGTTCCTCCCTTACAAAACGCCAATTTCATATGTAAAGACCTAATATTAGGTATGGGACGGGTTAACACTACGGTACACGCGCCTCTGAAACGTACATGAGTGCTCGCGCGGGCTACGAGTGTAGCCCATTTTAAATTGAAATTTACTGAAAGATAATCGTTTAATTTTTAATAAAACACATTTATTAAGTAAACTGAAACAAAAAAAAAATCTTTTCTTTCCTAAACTTAAAAATATTAACAAAACTTCAGACTTCTCAAAAAATCACATAATTTTTACTTATTTGAGATCAATCAACTTTTGGCCTAATTCTTACATATATATTTACTTATATTTTTTTAATTTTCGTTACACGAAGGACAAATTAAAATTTGATGATCATTACATATACGCTTATAGCATTTTGAGCAAGTTTTCCTTGTGCTGCGATCGCGCGTTCTGCTACAAAACGCACGTGGCATACTATTGTCCGAATCACTGTGGTTTTGTTCAGCATTTTCATCATTATCATCACTCTGATCTTCTTGCTCGGTATCAGTGTCGTGAGGAGAATGAACTATATTCTCTTCTTCTATCACATCCTCTTCCTGTTCGCTTTCAATCAAATCATCCTCATCCAACTCCTCTTCCAGCCATCTCGACACGGTTTCTTCCATTCTTCGATCCATATTTAGCAATCTGTTGATAAAATATAAACGAACAGTAAGTTTTCAATACATAAATATAATACATAATACAAACGTTAATAGAAACAGAGAAATACTTACATAAATTTAAAAAATATTTTGCGTCTAAGAAGTTCCACGAGTGCACGCGTGGGCTATATACGTAGCGCAACAACTTCAACTGGTTATTTTTCGCACGTGCGCCAACGTCGATCGCTCAAGCCACACTGAATGCGTCGAGCGACAACCAATCGGAGTTTAGCGAGAGACTCGACTTTAAATCATTCGATTTCACGAAGTTATGAACAAAAACAATACCCTGGGCTACATATGTAGCCGGCGCGTGTACTCTAATGTTAATCTAGTACTTAATTATAGAAACATATTGATAGTAAACGTAATTGATGTTGTTAACCACAAAAATAAAGAAGAGAACGATTCTTCAAGTAGTATTGAGTCAATTATCTCAGTATTATACGAAGAGAGTCGACCCATTTCTACGATTTTTGTTATCGACAAGCGAGATACGCATCCGGGTCACAGCGATCTCGGCTATCATCATTTTTTTTGTTCTGCATTTATTAACCGCTCCACGCCTGTATACGATTGTAGTTATCGAATCCTGATTGTGTTTCTCGAGTCGATTAATACGATGTGTTCGATCCTTGCCTGGTATACTAAGGTAGGTATTAGGTTGAAAATCGCTCTATCAATTTTGCTGTCTACCCTCTTTCCATGTGAGGCGACGGCCAATGCAGGCAGTAGGGTAGGGGCAGCCATTTTTTGACTTTTACCATCTGTATATCAACGTATGAGGAGACATCGCGCCGTGCGTTTATCTATACATTAATACTAAAAATGTTGTTACCCTTTTTACGAAAATTGCGCGGACGGAGGAGTATGAAATTTCGCACACTTATAGTTTATATAGAGAAGAAGCGACGAATGCTAATATTTTTTAAAAATTATGCATAAAAATACATTAAATCAATAAAAAAACATTACACACACTACCATGTATTTGACATACACACACGCATATATACTCTTTTCTTTTGTTGCCTTGGCGAAATATGTGATTATAAAAGTATAGTCTTTGACAACAAATTATTATGGTCGAATTTCGACCACGGGCGACCACTAGTTCTTTTAAATATATTCAATTACAATTGTAAATACTGGCCGTGCCAGTGGCCGTGCAGTCCAAAGTGTATTTGGTGTCGTGCGCTGTTCCTCTGTGCGCTGCAACCTGACCCAAGCCAGGAGAGGTAGGATCTCAATGGTGGAGCTTCTGCTACTTTTCCAGTGCAAAGATCTAAGCTGGATATCTATATTTTTCACACAGTCCATTATTATAAAAACCAGCGTTATATTCCCAAGGGCCACCACGCCGCATTACCCGTGGGCTACAGCGCCTCACACAATGCATGAGTCAGTTATGTAGTAGGCACTAATAAAATTAGTTGTTTTGGTTCTGTAGAAAAGTGGCAATAGCGTTAAACGAATAGAATTGAAAATTCTATTTATTTTCTATTTTATTCATTTAGTGCTAATGAGTAATGACACTTGTCAAGTCACAAGGTCTCTGAGGTTGCGTGTTTAGAGTCTTTGCCTGCCTACTGAATTGCAGAGGTCCCAGGTTCAATTACTGGTATGGTAAATTTCAGAAACGAATTTTACAGACACCCAAATCATAGTAAGCAACGTGCTCACTATGATCTGGGTGTATAAAATCGGCTCCAGAGTTGTCCGCTAGATATCTTATACTAATATATAAAGCTGAAGAGTTTGTTTCTTTGATGGAAAGCGCTAATCTCACGAACTACTGGTCTGATTTGAAAAATTCTTTTAATAATTATATAAATAACTATCTTCTGCTTGCGACTTCTTCCGCGTGGAATAGTTAAACAAAAGTAAGTTAAAAAAAAACCCCGATTTTGAAACATTCTCCATTGGATATATAGCCTATAGCGTTTCTCGATAAATGGGCTATCTAACACTGAAAGACTTTTTCAAATCAGACCAATAGTTTCTGAGATTAGTGCGTTCAAGCAAACAGAGAAACAAACACTTCAGCTTTATATATTAGTATAAGATAATAGGCAAACAAACACATATTCTATATCCTCAAGTTAAACAAAAAGTAAAATATTGTATGTATACTATCCATATCATGTACATAACTTGCTTAGCTTGGCGATATATCATTTGTGTGATTTTTCATTATAATCAGTAGTACTCCAATCAAGTGATAGTCCATACAATCGGTTTACATATATACTACTAATAACTTCAAGTACTTACTCTTAAAAATCGGGCAAGTGCGTATGACTTCACGCACAAAGAATTTACTACATATCTTAAATTTTATGCGACAATCTATAAACCCGGTATTAGTTTAAACTGCTTTCCGGTAGAGTAGGTTCTTTTTTTCTCGAGTCACAACTCATACATAAAACATTATATATTCATCCACGTTAAAAATAATGAATGCAATAAATAACCATCTATTACTTTATATTTAATGCAACAGTAGTTATGTTATTTATTATACAGTTTAATTATTGTTATAAGTTGGGCCAAATACAATAAATACCTCTATTGTATTACCTGCCGCAGCTTTTGAGCTAATAACGTCAAACTATTTTATGGCCATCTCCTTTTCTTTTTTTTGTGTTTTTAAAATTTGCAATTAGACAATAGCCTATTGTTATTATACTTGTTTATGGCCGTTCGCAAGCATAATTGTGCAGGTATGCAGAATTATATTTTATGGGAATTGCGCCGACAGTGGCGCAGGTGTGATTCTTGGAAATCCTTGTTTACACGGTCGTGACATATTGTAGGCTGAGTATAAAAGAATGCCCGAACGGAGAGATCGCCAGTCGAGCGACGATTACGATACAAGCAAGACGTGTACATTCGACAAGCGATATAGTGACGGACTTTGCGCGTGTTATTGATCGTGCAGATTGTAACAAGTAGTGTCTAGTTTTATTTGTACCTGTTTTATACGTGTTTGTATAGTTCTAATAAACTCTATAGTAATTCCAACGGCATTTTAATTCGAGTCCCCACACTCGTAACATTATTATGTTCCAGAAACATTATATATCAGTGACTTCATTTCGTTGAATAAAAAATAAACTATATAAGTATATAAACAATCATAACGATGTTTTTAATGTAAATTATTATAGTTTTAACAAGATCCGTCGAGCACTTTTTTTGTGATATGGGGTATATATATATATATTTACGTTTTTTTTGTAGCCAAATGACAAAAACATTCAACGTTCATCACCTCTACAGAACGCGTTGTTGTCCATAGACTAACACGTACATGATTCATTTTATACTTTCTTCACTGTTCGGTATCTATAAGACTATATAGTTCTGTGTTTGGAGTAGATTGCTCTCGAGGAAATTAGCTTCGGTATGCTAGTGACGTGCTTTGAGAGCTTGATTACTGCTATACTTAGTTAGCACAACAAAAAAATATCTGTTGGATTCCTTTGAGTACACTTTAATTGAGAAGGTTATTATGTTGTGGAGAATCTCTAATATACTATTATTCTATTCTATTATTTATTCCTAGAACTATACGCAAAAATGCAATCGACGTTATCCAAGAGTAAAATTATTCCAGTAATACGTATACTGGTGTTACTTTGTGTTTGGTAAAATTGTCCCTTTAAAGTATAAATTTTACTAATTAATAAAGTATTTGCTTAAACAAAAGTAAATTAAAGTAATATATAAATTAATCAATAAAAATGTAAACGTTAAACTCCAATGGCTTCCCTCACATATAGGAATCAAAGGGAATGACGAAGTGGATAGGCTCGCTAAAGACGCTATAAGTGATGGACTAAACCTTCAATGTATACCCTTTTCTTCAGAACTCTTGCCTGTTCTGAAAAAGAATTGTATGGATATGTGGTCAAAACATTTTGAAGCAAATTCTGTTGACAAGGGTATATGGTACAAAACTTTGCAAAATAAGCTTCCAAACTATCCATGGTTTGAGGACACACACTTGTCCCGAGAAATTATGGTTGCAGCTTTTAGGATAAGGTCTGGCCACATTCCAGTTAACAAATTTTATCACATGATAGGGCAAAGATCTAGCCCTCTTTGTGAGCACTGTAACAAAGTAGAGGATCTCGTGCATATTGTTCTGGAATGTGGCCAAACCCAACCAATTAGAAGGACACTCTTGCCGGACTCGTCATTACATAGTGGAGGAATAAATATTATTTTAAGCAACCCTTTGAGCGAGGAGGCTGGATTATTGTTTAAGTTCATGATTAAAATATTTAAAAATAGAGTTAGTTATAGTTAAGTTTAAAATTATATTTAAGTTTATCTAATATATTAAAAAATGTAAATTTGCCATCACCTATGAGGCTGATATCGTCATTGGCGACGAAAAGTCTCAATAAAAAATTAAATAAAAAAAAAAAAAAAAAAGGAAATTATTTGACATACATTTTTCTGACTAGACATTTTTTATGTATATTTTTCTCTTCAAGCCATAACATGTTGCGAAGCGGTAGTAAATAAGATTTGACTCCCGTAGAGTAAATAATATAAACAAAATTAAAACTAAATAATTAAAATGAACAAGTTGGCGGTAGGCTAAATGAAACTTTAACAATACTCGTTGACAATTGACATCTTTGTGTTCCATGATCACGGTCACTGAAAACTGGCTGAAACGTCGGAATAACAAAAATGTAATAAATTACCGCACTTAAAACCGTTAAAACGTAGTTTTATTATATTTTTTATGTATTTGGGAATAACTTAATACTGACTGTTGAGACAGTCTTTCTTCCAGAATTTAACATTTATAGGTATTTATAAAAATAAATACTACATCGAAGGATAGGTAAGTAGGGCGGCCTGGAATTATTTAAAAAATAAAAATTATTTGTGGCCAGTTCCCATGTCTTACCGACCGTTCATTTGCTTTATTATCGGTTATACTTTGACATAGATTCCTTATAGTATCAATATTCAACCGATGGTAGGGGAAGTCGATGGAGTGTAAGATATAGGAACCAGCCATTAGACTACATTATTCGTAGATAGTTCTTGCGAGACTGATGGTTACAATTAATTTTGTTAAATACTAATTAAACCAAAATTCTGATTTTTAGTTTAAACAATGGTTAGCTTTTGTAAGTAAACGTAAATCGGAAGTTTGTTTGACTAAGGAAGTATTGACAAACTACCAACACTAGTTAAAAATGGGAATGCATATTTCTCTTAAAAACACAAGGAAAGAAGAGTTTTTTTTTTAATCCCCTTTTGGCCCGGCCGAACTAGACCGACTCTCGTTACAATGCTTAACTTATATCTAACTTATTTCTAACCTACTTATAATCTATTGTGTATGTGTGCTAATACGTGTGTGTTAGTGTTGTACATGATTTTAGGATTCGACTGGGAACGAAGGTTTAAACGGGCAAAGCCGTTATAAAATTCTTGCTATTATACAACACAGTAACTCAACATAATTAATTAAATTTCAGACTAACATGTGATGTAAATGTTCACTTTCTAAAATTAAAATGACATTTTTCTAAATTAATTTAACATTGATCCGTTATAAACCTGACGCATGCGATAAGTTTTAATTTGCTAATTTTATATTACGTTACCTATTAGCCAACGCTGCGTTAATGACTTCATTTTGGTTGCATACTCGCGCTGCTTGAGTGATTTAGCTGTTTCCGCTGTTGAACCGGCTGAATCCTTATTTGGTAAATAAAAGAAAATAAATTTATTTTATTTAGAGCAATATAATCAATAAAACTTATTTATCAACGGGTCTTAGAATAACTATTTTCAAAAGCCATGTATTATTGTATAATTCTAGTTGTCCCGGAGCTATTCCTTTATTCACAAGTGTGTCACACTTTCATTTCGTAACATAAACAGGTGTCAGCGAAAACAACTGAACAAACATGAATATGTTAACCTAACACGGAGTTTCTTTTTTACAATAGCCTGTATGTTTTGACTGTTGTCAAAAATTTATGTTTTTTTATGTAAAAATAATCTTGTTTTTTTATTAGACAGCCTCTATCATTAAAAATAAAACAATGAAATGCCGAGGCGCAAGCTGAATTTTGCACTCTGCGCCCGATATGTTTAAGCCGTTCCTGTATTTAGGCATATTTGAGGCGTGTCAAGCCCGTGCAACGCAATAACAACAACTATTTGTATAACTACCATGTTTTGGCGTAACAAATTATTTGATTTGATCCAATTTTACTGGTTATCATCTCAAGTATTTCCCAAGGTAACGGTTTTAGGTAAAATAAACTATTGTATTTGCTAGATTATGATCCGGTAAGTAACACTCAGATATATTATATAATAAGGCTTTCGTATGTTTCCAAAATGCCTAGGTAGCCAAATGTTATTAATGTCGCCGATTGAGATGTTTGTAACTTGCAAAATATACGTGTGGAAGGATAATGATGAACACAAAATAATAGGGGTTCAGTACCATTTACCATTTCTACAGGAAATTCTAATATAAAGAAAACAGGCGAAACAGCCAGGGGGGAAAACACACTTCCTATACACACACACACACACACACACACACACACACACACACACACACACACACACACACACACACACACACACACACACACACACACACACACACACACACACACGCACGCACGCACACGACGCACACGCATATGAACACGTACGTACGCACACGGACAAAACTAATATAATAACTATAAAGATTGAGAGTATGGATTGTCAGAAATACCAACAAAGAAATAATTTAACACACCGTCTGATTACTTAAGTGTATGTTTCAGTAACTAAGTTTATCCGGAATATACTTAAATCGCATATTCCGCAAGTTTCCATATAACAAACATCTGCCCTTTCCCATACTTTATGAGTTTGACACCTTTCGATTCTTTGATATATGTTACGAGTCCGTGTAAACAATGTCAGTAAGAAGACGTTAATATGTTTGTTCATATACTTACAAATAATATGGCTGACATTTGATGTGCTTTCATTCCTTAGAAGTTTGATATGAACTACTAATATCATTGACCTTTTTATCGTATTACTTACTAATATTATACTTCGGTATTTTCAAGAAACATAAAATACTTATATTTTGTGGTTAATAAATAAGATAAAGTCTACCGTTATGTAATCAGCCAAATAAGGTCGAACTATATACATTCTAGGGTTTTTAACTGGAGTTTTCATTTATTAATACAAAGTTTCGTTCTCCCTTTCACTCCCTTCTAGATGGTTTCGAGGCAAAAGGTAATCAGTGACTTTCCTTATGATACAGACTACCTTTATTGTCTTATTAATAAACGTAGATTAAAGCTAGACTGACTTTACTCCTAGTATTATGTCAATATTAACCAATTTCAGTATTAATAAACAGGAAGTGAAGTTGGAGTATACTAATTCGACTTTACACTCCGAGTAAAAGTTACTCCACACTACGGGTTAATTTTAAGATGGATTATGCCTATACTAAGCAGTTATTTCACTTGGTAGGTTTTTAAAACATTTGTTTGTGTTTTTATAATGTGTAACCCTGCAAAACAGTATGATTTACGAAACGGAAAACAACATTATAAATATTAATTACTAAAATATCATGATACCAAATGTCTACTTACCTTCTCTCCCCCTCTTCAGACCAATAGAACCGTTTCATTTTTGGTTCAAGTTATACCGTTTTGTTTTAATGTTATGTGATTAAGATTTGTGAAATTACAAGTAAAAACTACTACAAACTAAAAAAAAACACGTTTGAAGACACTAACGCGGACGTTAAAGCGGGCTCAGTACAATAACTTTGTTCACTTCACTTTTTTCAATGTATCTACTGACATAGTAAATATCATCTGTAAACATTATTTGTCAGTTTATGGTTATTTTCATTCTTTTAGTCGGTCTTTTTACTTTTAAATTTATAAATGTTACCGTAACTTATTCATTACTCTTGGTGTAAGGAAGGTATTGTTACTCTAAGGATAGTTCTTGTTTATTAATAACATTGATACAATGAAGTTAACCCTTTGTTATGTACAGAGTAACTAGTCCAGCCTAATGGAGTAATCTTAAGAGTAAAACATTTTTATTAATAAGACAGTTAAGGTATAAATATTCATTAAGCCATTTATCTCCGGCTCCTATACCTAATTATTTATTCACTCGCTTTACCAAAGATTGAATTTTGATATTACTTTTATGGACTTTATGTCAATTTTTAACCGATAGTAATGTCAATGAACGATTGGTTCGTATAGGAACGGACCATTAGTCACGAAAAAGTAACAAACAAACATAGGCATTTATATATTAACATGCATATATAGTTATGACATTATTGATACAGTAACTCAGGGCTTGAAATTCCGGTAAAAATGTGGTGTCGTTATTTATGCTAATTTCAGATAACGGTAAAAAAGAAATACCGGTAAAGACAACGTTATTTCTAGCAATTTTACCGGTAAAACATATAACGTTAATACTATTTTTGTCTGTAGTTTTACTATTATAACCATGTTTTATTACCATCATCGCTCTCTTTCATTGCAGATATTGTCAAACAGCACTACGCTAAAAGTGCGCTTAATATTTAGAGTCGTGTTTGTCGATTGTTTCGGAAACATGCAGTCGTAATAAAGCCAATTCTTAAAAATGGCAACGTCGCTTGAAATAACGTAAAAATTACCGATACGTATAACCTTATACATACGATTATATGTATGACAACTTATATGTATGACCTTCTAAAAGTGTACTCCTAAAAGTGTACTCGAGTGAAACTTATTTTGAATAAAAACTTTTGAATTTGATTTTTGACCAAAAAATGTACTGGTATGGCAGTGTCTTTTTCGAAAATACCGGTAACGATCTATATTTTTAAAGGTAATTCATAACGTTTATAATAATTAAAATTAATTATTATAAAATAAATAATTAAAGGTAATATAGTATTTAAGACCGGGCTTGAACCCTGTCTTAAATACTATATTCAAATTAAAGCAAAATTGTAACACAATGGCATTGGCTTCCTTACTGTGCCACAATGATATTATTTAATTTCTAAACGTTTTTCTTTTTAATTTTCAAGTAAATTCATAATTTTCATAAAATAACCATTATATAAAGTTTAAGATATAAGTTTTATTTGTTAGAATTGTTCGTGAATAAATAATGGCAATACGATTTACTTAAATGTTTTAATTAAAGCATTCCATGAATTCTGAAGGTCGAAAAAAGCTAATGGATAAATTAATTATTATTTGGAATTCAAACAAACAAATTATTTGAAAAATCGTGTTTAGGATAACTTTGTGGAATTGTTACTTTAAGTACTTTTAATTATTTTCATACAAATGTTAATGCCATGTTCCATGATCAAATTGATCTTGTACTAGCAGAAGGTGATGTCAGGAGCCTTAAGAACAGACGAGCGTGCATGACAAGAGTTATGAATGTCAAAGAAGCAAGTGAGGTGTGTAAGAATAAGCCTAAATGGCGCTCTGTTGTTCGTGCCTACTCCGCAAGGGAACTGGCGTGAATTTATGTATGTATGTATGTATGTAAATGTTAATGCTTTCTACTTTTACTGTGGGAATCTTTTTGTTATCAAATAAAAATAATTAACCCAAATTTTCAGCTGTTTATCTTAAGTATTTAGAGTTTTCTTGAAAAACCTATTTTTCCGTTTTAATTTTCTTTCAATAGTAAGATTATAAATTAACTTATGATGAATTTTTTACCAATACTTGGGAGCAGAAGGCATAACACAATATTCTAATTGTAATTCCCGGATGAAAAGCCGATTTTTTAAAAATAAAATAAAACTAAATATTTTTTATCTCCAGTCTTTGAAAAGTATTTATCACCATTTTTTATCAGTATATGTGTTTTACAATCCTTTCTACTCATGAATTTTTTCAATTTTTTAAGTGGTGGAACAGGGCCAAAAAAATAATAACTGGGTTTTTTTTCATCTTGTTATGAAAAAACCTATTTATTATTTGAACTGGTGGAACAGTGTCAAAAAATAAATAAAAACTTTTATACCCTTTAATGTCAATGTGGTGTGACACTGACCGGCGATTATCCCTGTCTACACCATATAAAAGAGCTTATTATTCATTGTTGTTAAGGTTAATACTTATTTCATAATTTCATTGTCATTTTTACAGAAACCGAAACATTACAAATTCTTTATGTCCATTCGTCCGTCTATCCGTGTATTTTCTGTGTACAGTGTTGAGTATATCATTAAGAACGACTAACACTCCGTGGAAGATTGAAGTATTTTTCGTGTTATTACGTAGAGTATAATCAATTAGTGTGTTAGGTCACGTACATGGAATAATTTCTTGCTACATAATTAGCAAGGTTAAAACTGAGTAGTCCATGAACGTACTAAAATCTGTCAATACAGGAAACAGACAAAACCTTCGGAGATGTTTAGGTTTTAAATATTTTCACGTAGACTTTATGATATATTATTAATGTTAAATTAATTAACAACAATTACTTATGGAGTACAACAACATGTCGTCTTACTTTGTACTTCACTATCAAGCGGTCGCGTCTAGCTCCCGCGACGATATAGTCATGGGCTCTCGCCTAGTGGGGCGTCACTCCATCGGGTTAACCGTCATCGACGCATCGCACAACTTTTTTTTAAAGCAATCTAGCTTCCGCGGCGATATAGTCATGGGCTCTCGCCTAGTGGGACTTCACTCCATCGGGTTAACCATCATCGACGCATCGCACAACTTTTTTTTTAAAGCAATCTAGCTCCCGCGCTGATATAGTCATGGCCTCTCGCCTAGTGGGGCGTCACTCCACCGGGTTAACCGTCATCGATGCATCACACAACTTTTATTTTTGGGAATATGGGTATGGCGAATATATTTCGTATTCTACCGAGTCCTTTGCTAAAGGATTAGACCAAATAGGTCTACCCCCACAAGTGAAAACAAACTATACAAAAATATAGACAAATGTAAAGGGTTTTCACTTAACTTACAAATAAATATTTATTATATAAAAAAACAACATACAGACGAATTGAGAACCGCCTCTTTTTTGAAGTCCGTTAATGATTGAAAGTTGTTTTATAAACTCTTTAATCGTGTCACGTAAATCATTGTTCAAAATAATAAAGAAAACTACCCCAACAATGTATATCTTTCCTTATTATTAAATCTCTAAAAAAATGTACACGTATTAAAGGCATGTAATAATATAGCTATAAGATTCAATACTTTTGATAACGTGGACCAAAATGGAAACAATACATCACAAACGGCAACAAAATATGCTTTCCTAAAACTGAGATAGCAATTATCTTTTATCAGAGTTTTCCCACTTTTAGATAACAATTGTTTGCATCCTGCAATTTATTGCAAATACCGGTTATATCCATATTAAGCTGAGGTATTTATGATGTTACATAAACATTTAAGATAAGAACATATCAAGTAAATTCTTGTAAATGGCGAAATAGAAGTTTTAGTGGGAAATACAAAAATGAAATAGTAGTGGGGTAGTGGATATTGAAATCAACTAGACACTTGTTATCATCAGGTGACAGATGTGGGAGGAATTATGCGTACTTATGGCTCTATAAATTTCTAGGCTTCTTTCGCGTAGGTACTTACTCGCGAAGGTTTGGAATTCGACCTTCGGCCACCATGAGCCGGCGGCGCCGGTGGGCTCCAGAGAGGGTTCCCTGCCAATAAAGCCGTTGATAACGTGTGGCGAGATACTGTCGTCCCACGTTGGATAGATGTTGTCATTGCCTTGTGTCATGTTTCCCCCCCGGTAGTGGATGTGGCCCCCGTCTGCCAGAGCACGCGGAGTTGGTCGAGCTTCCGCTTACCGTAGCCCTGTCATAAGGCGAAAGAAGAGACACCGAGGAGTTTTAGTTTAGTTAGGTTATATACCTAACAGGAGGAATGCAGGCAAGTCAAGCTGGCAATGCCCCGAGCAAACCTACGTTTCCCCAGGAGGATTCTAAGGCTCAGGCGATTCCGGTTGAAACTAGTTATTAATGCAGCCACTGGACATGACAATTTTAAGAGACGTTTTTTCAGTATTGGTGTTTCCGACAGCCCCCTGTGCAGAGCCTGCCTGGAGGCACAAGAATCAGTCGCCCATGTCTTGCTAGGGCCAATACAGGGCGAAGTATCTGGGTGCCCCAGATAGCCCCCAAGAAGTCTTCAGTGATGTTAAAAAGCTGTGGGACTTCCTGGAGGAGCTGGGCTGGATGGAGTAACCTTGTATTCATCCTTGCACGCAAAAAAGGCGCTATATCGTCGAGTTGCGGAAACCGTTCGCTAACAGAAGAAGAAGTGGGTATCCGTGACTGGGGTGGTAATAACACTTTCTCGGGGGTTCTAGTGCCACCCCAACATGGCGAATCTCACATTATTTTCTTTGACCAGGGGAAATCCGTTTGAGGACTAAGCCGCGACAGGCACAGAAGCCTGGGGGGGATAATTCGCGACCCGTGTGTGGGATTCGCCAGATCGGGGGTGGCACTAGCGCGCCCAGTCAACACTGGTGCCACGCTATTGCCACTCCTCAGTTAGGGATACCGACTAAAACCCCTGGGTGTTCCGTCCTGCGAATTATGCCAGGGCTATGGGTAGTTGGGATTTCCGGCTCCGCGTGCCCTGCCAGGCGTGGGCCTCCCTCAGGAGGCCTCTTCCATTGCCGGGGGATTAAATCCCCAGCGTCGTCTATGTCTAGTGCGGGCGTGGGGCGGTCTGTAACGCGCCCCACGGGAGGAGAAATGAGAGCGCGTGAAACACTCACACTCACATCTCGACGCCATGTGCGGGGGAGTGAGAACCCCTATACCCCAAAAGGCCCCACCCGCGCCGCCCGCTTACGGTGGCCGAAGGTCGAAGTCCGCACTCCGGCGTCGGCGCATCTGCCTTTGGCGGGAGCGGAGCAATGACGTCCGCTCACGCTCCCGCTACGCCTCCTCCATGGCGAATCTCACACGACCCCGCTGCATTTCCTCCGCGGTGGTTGGTCCTAAAGCGGCTTTCCCTTCGTTAAAAAAAAGGTACTTACGGTGACAGAAGGGCGATAAAGGTCGCAGAGTAGGTAAATTCGCATACTTACACATGTCTACTATCACTCTCATTACAAAACTAAGCGTACAAAGTCCTGACGTCATAACTTTTCCTGAGTAAAAGAAAGCATATAGGGCATTAGTTATTGCTTAAACACTAATTATAATTATTTCCAATATGACATCGCAGTTTATTACATTAATATGTATAATAAAAGTTATCTATTTTACGAAATAACACATGATTATACCGCCTTTTGTTAAGTTTTCGCGATTAGTACACGTCATAAAACTCCGTGATTACAGCTACTGAAAAGTGGCCGAATCGTCGGAATAAAAATTAAATAAAATACCGCGCTTAGGACCGTTAAAACGTAGTTGTATTACATGATTATACCTTTAAATTATCCATAATATAATGTAAGGAGAATACTAGCATCTACGTTTATAGCAGATTACATTTTTAAGATTAAATTAAAATTCCATAAGATTAAAGGATGACGATAAAAACTATTATTACAGGAAATTAAGGATAAGCAGCTAATTAATGAAATCTCGAGGTAATTAAAAAGATCCCACTCTCACAGATAATTACTTTTTTCTAAGAAAAATTAAACCAATCTCCTTAATCTTGGAAAAATGTTTGTAATTAATGAAATAACATTACATATTATGAAATATTTAACAAATTACATGTCTATAATGATAAAGAAAATTCAAAAGACGGTCTCTGATTTAATTATAATTAAATGCATATAAATTAAATTTAAGTCAAAACGGTAGAATTTTGGACTGTGTGCATGTCGGCTTTTTTCCTCGAATAGGCTCTGAAACAGAACAGTGGCACCCCACTCTATTCTTATGAATATTTATATCTATAGTAGTTTAAATATTTTCGTCGTCAGCCATTCGTAGTCCACTGCTGGACGTAGGCCTCCCCAAGACGGCGCCGCTCATCCTTGTCCTCTGTTTTCCTCATCCAGCGCCTACCGGCGACCTTGCACAGGTGGTAAATATTTGAAATTATCACAATTAATTGTAAAAGACGTTAGAGATAAATTTAGATTTGTTTAATAATTAGAAAACGTCTTATACTATCGCAGACATAAGCGAAATCTGTCTTACATGACATGACCATCTAAATTCGTAAACGTTAGTAGAGGTTGGCGCTGAAGAATGAAACCTCCGTGTTATAGGTATGTAATGGATTTTGATGAAACTTTACAACAATATAGCTTACACGGCAGAATAACACGTAGGCTATAATTTATAAAGATATAGTATGAATTATCCAAAATATAACGATTTTCCATATCCACGCGGGTGAAACCGCAGGGCGCAGCTAGTCCATACATAAATATAATAGTAATAAGGTTTTATTACTATATATATACTATAATACTAATAGTAGTACCCTAATTATAATCCATTCAATAGTTTTTGCGTGAAAGAGTAACAAACATACTTACATCCATACATTCTTACAAAGTTTCGCGTTTATAATATTAGTAGGATTAAATGTATAAATTAGTGTCAGTTATATATGTAAATTGTACAGTCCTACCTTTTTTCTGTTCCAACTACATCGCCAGATTAGTTAAGAATTTCTTTTAAGCTAGGTTGCCTGGAAGAGATCGCTTTTAGCGATAAGGCCGCCTGTTGTTTTGCCAAGAAGTATTGTAATTATGCATTTTGTTTTTGTATTTGTTTATTTTGTTGAGCAATAAAGTGTTAACTATCTATCTATATTTATAAGAGAAAACTCGCGAAATAAATGTTTAAAAATTTTGTAACGTTTCAATATCATTATTCATTTCGGCTAACGCCAATTCTGCTAATATAAATAGCATTTTTTTTATTATTATACTGCCATTACGGTATTGAGATGGTATCGGTATGCGGTAGTCCCAATAGCATCGTACTTTGAATATGTTCACAACGGTAAGATATTGAAATAACAGAATTGAACTGCTGATGTTGCAAATGTCTATAGACGACGTTAACTGTTTTTCACCTTGCGTGCCGTCAGCCTGTGTAAAATAAAAAAGATATACACAGCACTAATGTTGCACAATACGTCAGCTGTATAGCTACAGATGTACTGCTGTAAGCATGTCGGTGACGCGGACGCAAGAGATTTCACCCATCCGAAAAGCGTCTAACGCGCACAGCACGCGGCTGCTGCGC
Source organism: Dendrolimus kikuchii (assembly GCA_019925095.2). NCBI lineage: Eukaryota > Metazoa > Arthropoda > Insecta > Lepidoptera > Lasiocampidae > Dendrolimus > Dendrolimus kikuchii. The sequence goes on along the minus strand of CM034396.1, from coordinate 19,406,415 downwards.
ATGCGCCAATCATGAGCATGTCGGTCACGCGAACCCATAAGATTTTGCCCAACGTGGCTAAAGAAGTTTTCACTTCAAAAAAAGAGCGATGTTTTGTGTGTCTGGATTCGGCCCCAGAGCTATTCTTTATATAGATAGATTATCCATAACACAAGCGTTACCTGCCTAGTTTAATAATATAAGGTGAGTGACTGCAGCATATTATTAATAAAACGAGCTCACCCGTCCGTAGTAAACAGGTACTAATTATGCTGGACACATTTCATTCAATCGTGGCAGCATCAAATCCTCAACTGTACCTTTTAATTTCACATCAACAGATAGCGAAATAATCCTGTAATACCATGAGCTCGAGATACGTTATCAAAGTCTGGGTTTAATATTATTTGGTGGCAACGGTTTCTTTGGTAAACATGTTTTTTATGCCTACTTACGTCAGAGTAATTCTTTTTACTAAATATAATGTTTACTATTCGCAAGGTATAATTGATGCCTATGCATTTTGCATATCAGGGAAAAAGAATCACCAATATAAATAAATCTGACTTAGTCCTGCATGACTGATGCTGGGTTTCTATATCTTAGGCGAGGTTTCTAAATCTTCTTAGATGAGACAGAAAATCAAATAACTGATTTAAGTAATAAACTTTATTGACTAATAATTAAACATAATTTTCTGTAGAACAGTCTGTTCTATGACTTAGTTTGAAAAGGTGACATATGCTCGTGGAACGTTAAATGAATCAATTTGAAAACTGACGAACCTTTTCATATCACGACTGTACAATATATACCTTCCTACCATCTTTTACCTACATAGACCCAGTAGGTTCGGAGAAAAATGTCTTTAACTTTCACAGACAAACTGACGAACGGAAATAACGATTTATAACGCGGAATTTTTTATAGAATCGTTCCAAAGTGGCTAAAGAACCAAAATGAAATAATTTATTAATTTTGAAATTGTTGAGTTCTTGTGCATTTTAGTTTCATATATAATACATATTTATACGTATAAACATCGAAGCAAACATACTGTTACGAGTTGCAGGACTCGAATTAAAATGCCGTTATAATTACTATAGAATTTATTAGTACTATACAAACAAGTATAACACAGGTACAAATATAATAACACGCGCAAAGTCTGTCACTAAATAGATTACCGAACGTAGTACACAAGTCTTGTCTCGCTTGTGCTTATCGCTCGACTGCCTCACCCCTCCGTTAGGGCATTGCTTTATACTGTACAAATACAATATGTCTGTAGACTGAATTTCTAAGAATCACACCTGGCTAATGACTATAAAGAAATATAAAGATTACAATTCACAATGGGCTATTTTTCCAATCACAATTTTTAAACACAAAGTAAACAAAAGAAGACGGTCATAAAAACGCTTCAATGCTATTAGCTCAAACACCGACAGGTTAGAAATGTGCTTTGTTTATAAATATGTAGGTGGCCCAAATTGTAACAATACTTATCATTATTCGGTACATTATATCTTAGCTGTAATGTATACTGTGTTATTATTATTGAATATTGTTCCCTTGCCAAATGAAACAGTTTGAGAGTGTAAATGACAGGGCATTTAATAAGAGGATATTAAAGCTTATCTCTTCATAATTACGTGAGAATAGCGGACCCTGTAAATGTATTTGAGTGATATAATGTTAGTTACGAACTGTTTATTCCTTTGTAATATCCGGGAGGTAACTGGTCCAAAAACAATAGATTTTCTTATATTTGTTTGAGAGTTATTATGTAGATAACTCGGATTGGAGACTTTAAGGCGATTATTAAGCAAGCGTTATATTGATAGCTTTCTTACCACTGGATTTGGGATCTTAACCCACGCGCACATGAGTACATTTCCACAGACACACATACACACACATTTAATCACACATCTATAATATTGTTACGAGGCGATGCGACTAATCCTTTGCAAGTGTCTTATTACTCCTTTGAATTTGAGTGATCTATTGTTTGCGCTAATCTCTTCGTTTACGCCGCAGCAAGACGTCATAAAACCTTATTCCTTTGTAAACTGTTTCATGCGAATTCTTCGAAGCCTTTGATCCGACAAGCAAATAATTCAAACGAATGGTGGGAACGTTGCTAGAAGGCCATGTCTAATTTGCAAATGGAGAGGGTCGTTCAAACGGGTAATGCGCCAGTAGTGGTCGGACTGCAAACGAAGCGTTACCTAATGCACTTTCGGAGCAAGTATCTTATAACGATAAACTTCGCGCGATTTATGTGATAACCATTTTCTGCCCTACGGTTTGATGTCGTTGTATTCGGCTATACTTGTAACAACTGTGAATTGCGTGTGTGTACTTCCAATATGTGCATGACAAGAGTTATGAATGTCAAAGAAGCAAGTGAGGTGTGTAAGAATGGGCCTAAATGGCGCTCTGTTGTTCGTGCCTACCCCGCAAGGGAACTGGCGTGAAGTTATGTATGTATGTATGTATGTACTTCCAATAAACTTTGTGATAATTCCAACGGCATTTTCGAATTTACATTCTACAAATCCCTCTACAAATACGTAACAATATTATAAAATCTTAAACATGCCGCGTCTGTACATTGAAGCTATTTAAAAAAACAACTGTAATCTAATATATAAAATTCTCGTGTCACAGTTTTCGTTGCCATACTCCTCCGAAACGGCTTGACCGATTTTGATGAAATTTTTTGTGCTTCCACCCCTAAATTTTATTTTTTATTTTTTAGACAAAATTTTTAATTTCTATTTTTTTATGATACAACATACAAAAATACATACAACCCTAAATTTGCACCCCTCTACGATCAACCCCTATTTTTCATTTGTTAATTATAAACTTTAATTTTTTGGCAAGATTTTTAATCTTATTTTGTTATGACTTAGAATTAAAAAAAATATATATTACTCTTTTAGATTCACAATTAGAACCGGTAGGTGGCGCTGAGATCGGGTTCTGGAATCCTCCTAATCACCGGGAGCGATTTTGGTGATTTTGTTTTTGTGTGTTTGAGTGGGTACCGGGATGGTTGAGATTCGCAATTAGAACCGGTACGTGGCGCTGGGATCGGGTTCTACAATTTTATTTTACGACGCAGGACACGATGCATTTTTTTAGATTTCTGTTTTATATAATTTAGTGGGATAACCTAGCGTTACTTTGATGATGAGTGGATATCCCAGAAAAATCGAGAGCAAACCATGCTGAAGAGCGCCGAACGCCTACACTTTTCTAAAAGCGAACTGTATACGCGTGCCAGTAGTATAATTTCTACAGGCGCTTAAAATATTTTTTATAAAACTATTCAAGCAATTAAAAAGTAGAAAATATTTTTTGAAAACAAAAACAAAACCGACTTCAGTCTAAACGCAAAAATAAGTATTTTATATATTTTGAAGTTAGTGCCAAGTAATATATATATATATATATATATATATATATATATATATATATATATATATATATATATATATATATATATATATATATATATATATATATATTGCAGGAGATCAGCAGACAGGCAGACGTCCCACTTGATGGAAAGCGGTTACCATCGCCTATGAACATTTGCAACACCAAAGATGCTACAAATGCGCTGCTGCTCTCTTAAGGGAGACTGGAGACTGAAATATATATAAAATATATTAATAGCAGCCCATAAATGCCCCTCTGATGGGCTCGTGCCTCCCACTATAGGGGAACGGACAGTATACCGGCCACGCTTGTCCAAGGCAGCTTGGCAGGTTTGACACATCGGTTATCTCAATATGCAGGTTGCATCACGATGTTTTCCTTCACCGTTATTAGCACATGGCAATTGTAACAATATACACATTAGGTCAGAAAACTGCCTAAGCGGTGCATGCGTTCCGGCCAGAATCGAACCCGCGCCCTTTGAGTCTGGAATGCGTGCGTTAGCCATTATTATTATTATTGTACGACTTTCAAGTAAAATATACAAAACAACGAAATTGCAAAATGTACATCAGGATGTTAGTTGCTTTTTAGTTTAAAATCGGTTTTGTTTTTGTTAAAAATAATTAATAGGTACGCAAAATGAAGGGTACGGTAATGACGACGGAAATAGCCTCTGTTTACTGTTTGGTTACGGAACGCTAAAACAGACTTAATCGAAAACACGTGGTGTCTTAAAAACTTCATGTCGTTCAAATACATTTTCTTTGAAAGTTTTTTTTTAGTCTGAAGAAATCCTTTTTTCTAAGTATTATAATTTTCTTTTAAAATATTTTTTTTTAAATTTTTATCACCTAGTTCAAAAGAATTTAATTAAGAAAATATTAAGATACGTATTAGTAATCAATATATACATATTAATAGATTTTGACAGATATTTTATGTATTTCATTTTCCACCCGTGCAGGAACGGAGAAAGAATACAATTTCCTTCGGCCGGGCGGCCTGTCGTAAGAGGCGACAAAACAACCCACAGCCAGGTTGTATGGTGTTTTCCCGTCACCCGTAGTTTAGAATATACCGCGATAACAACCTTGTGTTGTATTCCGACATTAGTAGTTAGGTTTCAGTCTCCCTTAAGAGAGCAGCATTTGTAACCCCTTTGGTATTGCAAATGTGCACAGCCGAAGATAATCGCTTTTCAACAGGTGGACCGTCTGAAAATGTATCAACATGTATATAAAGAAGCAAGTGAGGTGTGTAAGAATAAGCCTATATGGCGCTCTGTTGTTCGTGCCTACCCCGCAAGGGAACTGGCGTGAAGTTATGTATGTATGTATGTATGTATATAAATATATATTTGCCGCATTACAACACCAGCGACGACTTGTATCTCCCCCACGACACGTGTGAAACAAAATATCGATAATTTCCGTTAGTAATATATTTCCATCACCACCCTAAAAGGGTAATAAAAACAAATGTATGTGAGTGTTGGTTGGCAGCCAAGTTTTTGTTTACTATAATATTTTTATTATTATTCGACCGCCATAGGCTACATTGGCGTCGGGAAGATCCATTGGCTGTTGCCAGTTGAAATGTAGACCCATAGCTTTTACTTCTATCACACAAAAGTAAATAAGATTTTCCTCTGCGCTACGATATAGGGTAATTTAAAAAGGGCGTTTTAAAATTCCCTCGTGGTCGGCAATGCCCTTAATGTTGCAAACGTCCATAGGTGGCGATAACGACTTTCGATCGGGCCTTGCAAAGATATTGAAAGTATAAGTCGTTCGCAGAAGGTTTGCCGACGATCACCCCTCCCGCTTCTTACGACCGGGACCGGGGCTTTTCTAAGTAGTACTAAGAACTAGACGACCGCGGGTTGCGGTAGTAGGAAACGGGAGGGGTTATCATCGGCAATACTTGCGCACGACTTATACGATTCCATTGAGGTAGTACCAAACATTCGTATTTTACTAAATTTACAACACCTTCTCAGTATCGCGGTGGAATTAAAGTAAAAAAAGAAATGGTATTACCATTAGCACGTATGACGTTAGCCGAAATGAATATTGAAAAGCTACTAAAATTTTAGACATAATTTCGCGAGTTTTCGGTTTTACGTAAAAATTTAAAAAGATACAGTGGCTTGCCACGGGCACGCCATTTTAATTAACAGAGTACCGTAATCAGGCAAACCTTCGATTGAATCAGTATTTTTTTATTTATATTTTGACGAGATATTAATAGCAGAATTAGGCCTCTGTTTGCCAGCTTTTGGCAATAAAGAAAGCAAATCACTGAAACAATAGATGTCAAATTAACGAATTTTACCTATCTGTTTTGATTTTCTCTATAATTATTACAGAGTGCTATAATAACAATGTTAGCAATTGGGCTTCGTCATGACGACGTCTTTCTTAGTGAATTATTATTACTTTGCACTTATATATATATATATATATATATATATATATATATATATATGTGTGTGTGTGTGTGTGTGTGTGTGTGTGTGTGTGGGTGTACGTGCGTGCGTGCGTGCGTATGTGTGTGTGTGTAAATAGCATCTATAAATGCAAAATGAATCAAACTCTATACTGATAATAATAAGTTTCTTACTCGACAATTATACATATTTTTAGTTTATAATTCTCCTTTTAAGCTTATTTTAAACATTCACTTAAATTTTTATCTGACTTCTGTGGAGGCTTATCAATGCCTTCTCCTTATTTATATATAGTCGTACCCTAGTTTTTAAGATTACAGCTGTTTGCCCCCCAAACACAATAAAATAATATATATTATTTTATATTATATATGAATTGCGCTGCAGTCACGCTTCATTAAACGCGATTGAGGCGCTTCCTATGATTTCCCTGTCAATTTCCGCTGGATAAACTCATCAAATCCTGACATGGTGACAATGGAACCAATTCGGGTGTATACTCTTTCCATTAAAAGAAACATTTTGAAAATCGGTTCACAATTGACGGAGAAATCGAGTAACGAACATACAAAGAAAAGCATACAGGCCTATTTACTTTCTATCCCGTGAGGACAGTACTTTATCTGGATAAAAAGTATCCTCTTTCCTTTACCCTTGACGACATACATGTACGAGTATACAATATTTAATCATGACCGGTCGAGTCCAGCAATTAGGGCGGGAAGCGTAACAACGTAACTCACATTCGCATTTATAATATAAAGTTAGGATTACATAAATGGCCATAATGCATCATTGTTATCACGAGTCACATAAAGGCAGTACTTAGTCATACCTCATTACGCAGTGATAGCCAATCATAAATCTCTGGGATTGCTTCAATCATCTGCTTTTATCACAGGAAGAGCTATTAGCCGGCATTTATCTAAATCCCTTATCGGATGGTTTGTATGATTTTACTGTACGATGCAATTTGTCGAACGGGGCCCTTCCCTATGATCACAACTGGAATATATATAACATACATATAGAAATCAGAAATCTTTTATTCATAACAAAGTTGCACGTCAATTTCTACATTACCTATGGTCACAAATGGGGAGGGATGAAAGTCACGTGACAAAAACCCATGACATGCGTCAATCTCCCCGATTTCTCAAGATTGTGTTTTACCAGCGCGTTCTATTAGTAGTTCACAACGCCCAAAATGCTCCGTTAGCCTTTCCACAAGGCGACCGCGGTCGTTGTCGTCGTGGCGAAAACGTCACCAATGATGACACTATACTTGGCATAGGTATGAACGTTAAGTCGCACATACACCGCAACTTGATATATACTTAATGAGGTCGGACACTAAAGACCCGCACCAGGTCTGTGAAACTAAATGGAAAGGTAGTTAAAGTACTTGTAATCATCGAAGGCAAGCAGGCTTTATTCGTAGTTAAGTATGTACTATTCATGTGCGCTGCGTTATAGGCGTCCAGGCGTCATATTTTCAGGCTTTTTAAGTTTTAGGGTAATAGATTTTTCAAAAGTCTAATTAAAGTATTCAGTTTTCATCAAAATCGGACCTGAGGCTCGTTTGAGTATTTTTCGCTATCTATCTTATAGTTTTGGATTTGGCCCAGGGGCGTAGCTACCGCCGTATCAGCCGTATCAATGATACAGGGCCCCCAGGCTACAGAGGAGAGGTCCCGAAAGTGTGTAAGCAAAAAATCCAAAAATGTTATCCACAATCTTTTATAGATTAACATTTTTGAGAATAACTGATGGGCCAACAGGAACGGCTATTAGACTTGTCATTATTGTCTATAGAGGCAGAAAATCTAGAAAAACTGAAGTCGTTTTCAGCTATGGATGATTTGATAAATAAGCTTGCCGAAAAAAAGGCAAGAAAAGTGTATCTTTGATTTGAATTGTTTGTCTAACTTAGCTTCTAGGAGCATTAAGTAATAACTAATAATCAATATATCATAATTTCAATTCAATTCGAGCATTTTTTGTTTTATTTTATAAAAAAAACTTTACCCTTCCTTTGGGCCTCCCAACACATTTTGGCCCTTGAACCCCACTTCAAAAATTGAACCGCATAATCATTTGAATAAAATACTGAGTACCTACCCTGAAACACTAAAAACTGGCCAGTAAAATCGCTAATTAACAGCTATCTTATTATTTTCACCTTTGTCCTTTTTTAAATCTTAAATGCTATCCGTTTTATAAACTTTCTTAGAAGTATAGAGATAAATTGCAAGATTATTTTAACGTAATTAAAATTATCATTTGAGATTAAATGTCAACGTTGCCTGTATTTATAAAGATTTATGGTAGTAAGTAGGTAACATCCACCTTAATGACCGGTTCTTATAACTTAATTACCGTTATTTTTCCTTACTACTGGTGAAACTTTGCCATGATCTTCATATATGGCCCGTTCCTATATATAACGAACCGTTCATTTGCCTTACTACCTGTTAAAATTTGACATAAGATCCATACAAGTTTATATACCTGATACTATTTTTTTAAGTTTTCGCGACTAGTATATATAATAAAAGTACGTTTTAACGGTTTTAAGCGCGGTAATTTATTTGATTTTTATTATTCCGACGTTTCGGCCACTTTTCAGTAGCCGTGTTCACGGAAGACAAAGAAGTCAAGTGTCAATGAATATTTTAAAGTTTTATTTCACCTACCGCCAACTTCTTTATTTTAACTATTTAGTTTTAATTTTGTTTATGGTTGTTGTTTACTCTATAGGAGCCTAATCTAATTTACCACAGCTTCGTAACATATTGTGGCTTGAAGAGAAGAAACGGCGCAAGAAACTCTTCAGCAAACATGACTAGCTCTAGTAGTTTTATATAATATTAAAATGAAAAATAAAAATAAATTATCAATCAATCAGCGCTGAAAACCGTTAAAACGTAGTTTTATTATATACCTAATACTATTTCTTATTCTACTACATATTACTTGTTGCTTATTTTTCTATTGTACTTATTTTAATACATACATACATAGCTTCACGCCACTTATTTTAATATACATATTTATTACTATAATATTACATCTAGGAGAACGGTACTTTCAATATATCTCGTAATATCTTGTATGCTCTATTACATTATGTATTTACTTAACACTACTGCTATTTCATTGATAAACGCCATATTTTCTACACTTGTAGTATAAATTCTATAATATGTAGACAACACATCTTATATACTAATATATAAAGCTGAAGAGTTTGTTTGTTTGAACACGCTAATCTCAGGAACTGCTGGTCTGATATGAAAAATTCTTTCAGTGTTAGAAAGCCCATTTATCGAGGAAGGCTATAGGCTATATATCATCACGCTAAAACCAATAAGAGCGGAGCCGCAATGAAGAATGTTTCAATATCGGGGGTTTTGAAAACAAATTCCATGGCGACGACGTCGCGGGCACAGCTAGTAATATATATTATTTCGGTCATTTGTCATTAACTTAATAATCATATAATAATAAATATAATATCAGCCCATAAATGCTCCACTGCTGGGCTCAGGCCTCCCATTATAGGGGGAACGGACAGTATACCCGCCACGCTTGTCCAAGGCGGCTTGGCAGGTTAGACACATCGGTTATCTCGTTGTGCAGGTTGCATCACGATGTTTTCCTTCACCGTAGTTAGCACGTGGTAATTGTAACAATATGCACATGAATTAGGTCAGAAAACTGTCCAAGTGGTGTATGCGTTCCGGTCAGGATCGAACCCGCGCCCTTTGAGTTTGGGACGCGTGCGCTAGCCATTACGCTACCTCGACTCTGATAAACAACACGTAATATATATTATTTCGGTCATTTATGATTAGGAATCGTATACATAAGACATTCACTTAATAATAATAATAACAGCCTAGAAATTTCCCACTGCTGGGCTGGCCTAATGCAAAAGTGGATGGATGCAGAAGTCGTGGAAGGCCACGACACACCTTCCATGATCAAATTGATCGTGTACTAGCAGAAGGTGATGTCAGGAGCCTTAAGAACAGACGAGCGTGCATGACAAGAGCTATGAATGTCAAAGAAGCAAGTGAAGTGTGTAACAATAAGCCTGAATGGCGCTCTGTTGTCCGTGCCTACCCCGCAAGGGAACTGGCGTGAAGTTATGTATGTTGTATGCTGGGCTCGGTCCTCCGATTTATAGCGAAACGTACAGTATACCCGCCACGCTTGTCCAAGGTGGATTGGCAGGTTCGACACGTCGGTTATCTCGATGTGCAGGTTTCATCACGATGTTTAATTTTCATTTAATCGGGAAGTTCCTATTATTGATTGGTTGGTCCTACTATTGATATAGATTTCATCTATACACGGACATAAGGAAAAATAAACGTTCCGCCTTTTCTATTGGGTATGGAATCCTAAAAAGAGTTTCAAGTAAAGCCGTTACTTCTTTTTACAGGTGCTTCGGATCTTCTACTCTTCGAACTTCCTTCTGATAGAAACACTTGAATGAAATCAATAAAAGTAAGTGAAATTTTAGCATTCTCCTATTTTTCAATGAACGCTATAAACGTGACATTTTTTGAAGTGAAACTTCTGTATAGACGGGGTCTTAGGATTTTTCTGTCACGAAAAAGCGTCACGGCCGCGTGTTCTAATACTTACATTTTTAAACTCGTGATATCTTTCGAATGGAATGTCCGAATTGAATAATTCAAAAAGTTATATAAAGGTATTGAAGCAGTCTTGAATATGAAGTAATTTATTTTGATAAGGATGAATACCAGGATACAAATAAAGAGCCTTTTCTAGCGGCGGCATTTTAATTAAAATTTTAAAATAAAAGAACACTTATTGTGGCATAACTATAATAGTTAGACATATGCTGTCGCGACACTTTTTGTAAGTAATGATGTGTGTTCTGCAAAGTACATTATTTTGCAATAGTACATTATTTTATTCTATCATCAATAGTTTTCGCAGCACACGCGATTTTAGGTATTTTTCTACACCTTGGGTTACATTATTGGAGTTTTAGTAAGGATCCCTAATTTTTTTGTAAATATAATATAGCATATATCATCCGGGGATAATGTACCTTGCCAACAGTGAAAGAAGTTTTCAAATCGGTTCAGTAGTTTTTTTTTAATAGAATCATCTGTACGAGTATATTTCCGACATGGATGTATAAACTTTTTACATCAGAAAATGCAAGACTTCTCATATATAGAAAACAGCCCATAATTCATGATCGAAAGAAAAAAAACCAATTGGACAGACATACCTGGACATTATTAATATCTACATATAACTAAATTACTTAACCTTACTTATTGACTGACATATTAACGCATAGCTCCAAACTGCTGGGGTTACGACCGTGAAAATTTGCATGCAGGTTCATTCTATATCCAGGTGGGCAGTAAACAGGTGGTAAGGTAGTTGCCCGACTGGATGGCTAACACCCTTGGTCTAGACTTTTAGAGTATACCGCCATAACAACCTTGAGTTGTATTCCGGCACTAGTGACCAGGTTCCAGTCTCCCTTAAGAGAGCAGCAGCGCATTTGTAGCACTTTTGGTGATGCAAATGTCCATAGGCGATGGTAACCGCTTTCCATCAATTAGGCCGTCTGCCTGTCTGCTGAACTCCTCCAATAAAAAAATACGTATTTTTAAAAATTCAACCCCTACAGAGCCGAAAAAGGTAATGAAAGATAGTATGAAAATCCGTAATTTTCAAAGAAATTTTATGTACCTGCTTCTGTTTTAAAAGTAAATGCACAAGTTTATCGGCTTTTTTGGAAACTACCCCTAAGGTGGTGAAAAAGGGGCTGCCTTTTTACTTTTTTTGACGACTCAAACTATGATTATCTTTAATCTCCGTAAGAAAAGACGCAGGCAACAGTAAGTAATATAATAATGAAGCTAGACAAATTACGCTTGCGTTATGAATAATATACAAAGGACAACTTCAGGGTCCGTCCTAAATTACCCCGACTAGAGTAAATAACTGGACGTTCAAACTCGGAAGCTCTGCGTTGTGGTAAACTATGCGTGCTTAATACCTAAAGTACTACACCAGAGACTTTGTATAATATCTAACAGTAAATACATGACCTTATGTAATATTGAGCTTTTACCGCCATTTTATCGTAAGCGACATTTGGACCTAAGTTTTTGTTGCAAAAGGTATTTTAAACTACTATTTAGTTTTAAAACTTTCAGTGTTTTTTTCAGCAAGGTATAATCTAACTAAAACTGAAGGCCTTAAAACAAAATAATAATTGAAAATACTTTTTGCAACAAAAAATATATTAAGATTAAAATGTCGCTTACGATAAAACAGGGGTAAAGTATCAATATATGTACATGTTACTTGAATATATACTTATGTATATATACTCATTATTTTAGGAATTCGATTTATTAAAAAAAGGTTTGAAAGAAGCAGTAGTTCAATGCCATCTTAAGACATCTTGTTGAGATAAAGCAAAACGTTTAGGAAAATTATTAATTTTGCGTATACTATGAGTTTATGTGTGATTGTGATAAAAAGGTCTTTGATTGAATTCTCAATGACGCCACTCGTATCACAAACGTGTCCTGTTGGCACAGAGGACCCCCAATACCTGCACCGGTTCAGGTTGAAAGAGAACCCTTCCAACATCAGCGATGGCGACATTTACGAAACAATGCCGCATATTACGTTTGAGTGCCCAGCGTTCTCCCGAGATAGGTATGGAGCAGAAATGACCATTGGAGTACCCATCAGGTACAGATACTGAAACTTATGGGCAAAAAAACTCACCTTTTGTGAAAGAATTGCAACTAAAGTTATAAATTGAAATAAAAATATACCGAGCGATACTTAGTTAACATGTATAAACCTACTACAAATTTGCCATTTAATTTATTGCCCTAACTCTGATTGTTTAGCTAAACAATGCAAAAAAACCGAAAATTTGAACTTCAAAGCTCTGTAAAAAATCAAATACTGAAGATAGAAATTAGACTAAACGAAACTTTTTGTACTAAATTTAATACTAAGAAAGATTCATTCTTCCATTTTTTGAACAATAATATTTTCACAGATTGCAGGAAAAAAAAAAAATTAAAAAGTCCTTGTTTTCCATGTTATTTAGACGGGTAAACATTAAAGTTCTATGGAGAACCTCTTAAAAATTATTTTTTTTACTCTAATTTTAATAAGAGCTTTGTTTGGGTATTTCCTAAGATATTTTGGGGTGAGAGCGGAAAAAAATTAACGAAGTTTTTTGGCACATATATATATATATATATATATATATATACAAAATCATAAAATGAACATACTAAAAAAAACCACAATAAACAAAACGTGTCCTGTTATCAGATTTATTGTCAAAGTAGCTAAATTTTAATTCAGCACGTGCCCGTAAACCCCAACCCATCAAACAATGCTTATAGCGCAATTATGCATAATAATATTGACCTGGCACGGCGGGCTTACAGTCACTGACTCCCAAACGCCTCCGGAAGTATTGAGCGTTATGACAGATTGCCCAAAGAGCAACCGACCCGGAGGAATGGGATCATGTAAATGACTCGTTAACGCGTGTAAATAATAGTTGAGAGTGAATTCCGCTTGAATCTCATAAGATGTTTAGTGTTGCACTAGTATATTATTATTAGCGCTTTTATCCGTGCAGGAACGGAGAAAGAATACAATTTCCTGCGGCCCGGCGGCCTGTCGTAAGAGGCGACTAAACAACCCACAGCCAGGTGGTAGAGTATTTGCTCGACTGGATGGCGACCACCCCTGGTCTAGAGTATGCCGCCATAACAACCTTGTGTTGTGTTCCGGCATTAGTGACCAGGTCCCAGTCTCCTTTAAGAGAGCAGCAGCACATTTGTAGCATCTTTGGTGTTGCAAATGTCCATAGGCGATGGTAACCGCTTTTCCATCAAGTGGGCCGTCTGCCTGTCTGCTGAACTCCTGCAATAAAAAATAAAAAAATAAATAAATATTATTTAGATGTGAGTACATTTTATAGACTAACAAAGACGGAGGAAGTTTTATAGGTAACTTTGGGAGTGGAGGCCCATATATTTCCCACTGTTGCAAGGTGTCCATAATTCCCAAGAGTAGATGACAATCTCGCTACGCTTGTTCAAAGTGGATAAGAGGTTTCATATACATTGATAATGCTGATCAATAGATTTTGTTATCTTGTTTCTTTTTCTGTGGCAACAATTATATATTATCCATTATAATATTAGCAAGGTGGGAGGATATTTTACCGACTGGATGACTACCACCCCTAGTCTAGAGTATGCCGCCATAACAATCTTGAGTTGTGTTCCGGCATTGGTGACTAAGTTCCAGTCTCCCGTAAGTGAGCAGCAGCGCATTTGTAGCACATTTGGTGTTACAAATGTCCATAGGCGATGGTGACCGCATTCCATCAAGTGGGCCATCTGCCTGTCTGCTGAATCAATGCAATAAAAAAAAATTCCAAACATACTGCACAATTAGTACATACTCTATATTAAGACTCGAGTACGAATCATTTGAATTAGACGCTCGTGCCTCAACTACTAATCCAACAAAACTTATATCTTTGTTCTTGTATTAAATTATTGTATGTAATATCAGAGTTTTCCCTGCGGCTACGCTATGGGTCAAACTCTAGGGTGTAGCTCTATTTTACTTATATAAAACTTAAATAGATTTTTATATACATAAACCTTCAATGAAAAATAATCTAACTGATTGTGAAAACCGCTTAATAATCTGTTGTGTGGTTTAGGAGGAATTTGCGGATATATAAAAGACAAACGTGGAAAGCGACTTTATTTTATACTATGTAAAGACAAGGATTTTTATTTTATTTTATTTTATTTGGAGGGCTAACAGCTATCATTATTAATAATTAAAAATAAAATAGGTTTAGAGAAGCTATTAATAAGCCTCCACAGATAACATAAGCCTCCACAGATAACAGATTAGATAGATTTTTGTTCAGGAAGGTCTAACGAGTTGTAGAATTTCAGAATTTTCTGAGATGACTATGAATGAATGAATATGCTTTATTGTGTTTTAAAAGATACAGTTAACAAATAAAATTTTACAATACAATAGGCGGTCTTATCGCTATTAGCGATTTCTTCCAGACAACCTTTGGATGGACAAAAAAAATTATAAGAACAGAGGTATGTTGTATTATTCTCACTACCGAATCAGTATCTTATAAATATATAAATACATGATATAATATACATACATTAATAAAATATAAAAATTATACTAATATAATATATCTAAATAAAATATTATAAAATATACTTACATAATAATTATAAAACTAGAAAAAGCTGACTGCTGCTACATCCTTAAATTGAGCTATAATAATCCTTCACAAGTTTAGTCTTTTAAAAATAGGCAGTGACTTGGCTAGCTTGATATTAACAGGCAGCGCGTTCTAAAGACGAACTGCTTGGACTGTGAAGGATTTGCCATAAAAGCTAGTTGTATGCAGAGGAGCTTTAAGTAACCAATTTTCCGAGAATCTGAGACTAAGTTACCGGAATAAAGGTAATGAAATTGTTCCTTGACGATATGAAATGAAAATAAAAAAATATTCAAACCTGCCGGAAATTCGTAACCACTCAACATTTCATCTACACAACACTCCCAAAATTTCAGAGGATTAATACCGCAGTTGATTTTATACCAACGCATCCCTTCCGGTGCTCGTAAGAGATTTATGAAACGCAATGTCCTGGCACCACTACGACTGAACATTGAACAAGCGATTTCATTATACGGAAATGAAATAATATATAACACTTTATTGTATACTCAAACATAGAAAAACAAAAAAGAAACAGAAATGTGAATAATAATTATCTATATATTAATACGTGAAGCAAAAACTTTGTACCATTTTTACGAAAATTGCGCGGACCGAGGAGTATGAAATTTTGCACATTTATAGTTTATATAGAGAAGAAGCGACGAATGCTAATATATTTTTAAAATTATGCATAAAAAATATATTAAATCAATAAAAAAACATTACACAAACTACCATGTATTTGATATTATACACAAGCATATATACTCTTTTGTTTATTGTTAAAGTCAAAGTAACAGTATAGCCTTGGCGAAATCTGTTATTATAGAAGTATAGTCTTTGACATTAATTATTATAGTCGAATTTCGACCACTAGCGACAACTAGTAATATCTAGATAGGCGTGCTCCACCTTCGACTGCATTGTCGTTCGACATTAAGCGTAATCGTGGTTAATTGCGAACCTATTTATCATAAAAAAAGAAATTATTTACGATAAGTTCAGTGGTTGTTATAATTTTCATCACTAAGCAATAGACTTCTACTTCTTGAGAATTTAATATTTATTATGATATATAATAATTATATTTAATATTGTAACAACTCAGGTCGCGACAAAAACAAAATCCACCTGCATATCTGAAACATAACACATTTTATTACCTGCCGGCATTTAAACTAATTGTAACTCTGTTATTGTCGTCTTCTTTTGTTTACTTTGTGTTAAAAATTTGTGATTAGAAAACAGCCCATTGTTTTATTGTACTCTTTTAAGGCAGTTTGCGGCCGAGTCATTAGCCAGGTGTGGCGGGTTAAGTCGACTTCGATACGGGGACATTGCATTTGTGTGGTATAAAATGATGACCTGATGGAGGGGGAGGCAATCGAGCGAGAACCACGAGCAAAGCGAGGCCTGTCTACTACAATCGGGAATCTAATAAGTGACGGACTTTGCGCGTTTTATGGAATTACGACCTTCTGCATTACGTTTGGACTTGTTGTGTTCGGTTATATTTGTACCTATGTTATACGTGTTTGTATAGTTCTAATAAACTCTATAGTAATTCTAACGGCGTTTTAGTTCGAGTCTCGCGACTCGTAATGATATGATATTTTTTTTACCTGCGTACAGGTGAAAGTATTTTCTTTTTACCCGACGGTTTCCTTAGACCAGTGAGAAAGTGCCAATGAGCAATGTACATATACTGGCTCAAAGATATTTATTAATTAAAATATATATACCAGTGCAGGAACGGAGAAAGAATATAATTTCCTGTGGTCGGGCGTCCAACTTAAAAAAATCATATACGTTTAAATAAAGCGATTGCTATCAACAACGACAATTTATAGAATTTGGTTCTTGTTTAGAAGTATTATACCATTTTGGAATCTTGGTGAGTTGCTTGAATTATGAAAAAACTTCTCATAAGAATGTCCATACTTCATTTACACCACGATGAGTGAAAGTGAACTGAAAGTCAAAATCTTTCGAAATATTATAGAAGAAAATTATTTTGATTGCTTTTACTGTAAAAACTACAGGTATTTTGAAACTTTTGCGGGTTGTGGTGGATAGCAGTACTACTAAGGTTGTCGATACAGAAGAAGAAAACATCTGAATTATTTAAATAATTGTGGTCACGGCAGTTAAAAATATTGTTACAACCTAGGCACCGACAAAGACAGGTTCCACGTACAGATTTGTAGAAGCACATTTATTACCCGTCGGCATTTGAACTAATAACATTGTAACTATTGTAATTCTTTTATGATCGTCTTCTTTTGTTTACTTATTTATTGGCATACGTTTCTAGACAGCGACCTTGTTCTATTGTAATCGTTTACAGCCGCTTGCAGCTGTGGTCAATAGCCAGGTGTTACGGATTTTAAAGTACAAACTGATTCTAGGATGTTCAGTCCACGTTGCCGGGCGGGCACATTGCATTTGTGCAGTATAAAACGAGGGCCGGATTGAGGGAGGGGCAGTCGAGCGAGAACCATGATCAAAGCGAGACGTGTGTTCTACAATCGGGAATCTGATAGTGACGGAGTTTGTGCGTTTTATTTAATTACGACCTTCTGCATTACGTTTGAACTTGTTGTGTTTGTATAGTTCTAATAAATTCTGTAATAATTCCAACGGCATTTTAATTCGAGTCCCGCTAAACTCGTAACAATATCATAAGGGGTATCGATTTTCGAAGTATTTCTTTTTTGTAATTCTAAAAAAAATTATATGTTTTCTAGAATACTCATAAACAGTGCCACCTACTGGTGCCCGCTTATTAACGAATTTATATATATATACAGTAAAACCTCTGTAAGTCGAACATGAAGTGAGACGCCAAATAATTCGAGTTATAAAGTTTTCGACTTATGGAGGATTTTGACTTAAAACGAATTTTGCAAGGAAACATTCGACTTGCAGAGGTTAAGATTTATTCCAACTTATTTTGAGTTAGACATTAAAAAACAGCCCATTTATTTCTAAGAAATAAATCGGCATTTTTATTAAAATTTTATTGCATGGGTTCAGCAGACAAGCAGACGGCCACCTGATGGAAAGCGGTTACCGTCGCCTATGAACATTTGTAACACCAAAGGTGCTACCAATGTGCTGCCGCTCTCTAAAGGGAGGCGAACCTGGCCACTACTGCTGGAACACAACTGAAGTTTGTTATGGCAGCATAGTTCAGACCAAGCAAGGGTGGTACCCTTTCCAATTTATTTTTTCGAGTTATAGAGGGAAACTTAGTACCGAATTTGCTTATAAGGACTCACTAATTATTTCGTCTTATCGAGGTTCGACTTAAAAAGGTTCTACTGTATATAGTATGTGTGTATATTGTTACGACCTAGGTGCCGACAAAGACAAATTCACACCTGCAGCCCTGTAGAAACACTTTTTATTACGTTATTGGCATTTGGACTTCTTTTGTTTACTTTGTGTTTAAAAATTGTGTGTGATTTAAAAAAACAGCCCATTGTGTATTGTCGGATTTAAAAGTACAAAATGATTCTAAGAAATTCGCTCCACGCGGTCGGGCAGACATATTGCATCTGTGCAGTATAAAGCAATGCCCCAATGGAGAGATCGGCAGTCAAGCGATAACCACGAGCGAAGCAAGACTTGTGTACATTCGGTAATCTACTTAGTGACGGACTTTGCGCATGTATTTGAATTATGATGTTCTGCATTACGTTTGGACTTATTGCGTTCGGTTATATTTGTACCTATGTTATACGTGTTTGTATAGTTCTAATAAACACTATAATAATTCCAACGGCATTTTAATTCGAGTCCTGCAACTCGTAACAATATATACATATTGTACAAATAAGTTTAATTCATTATTAGTAGTTTAATTGGCAAAAACTAAACGTGGTGACTTAATGACTATTAAGGCATTTAGCATCCTATAACGGAGGCATATTATATCACTTATGTACTTTTTAGGACCCAATGTGCACAGCCAGTGTAATACATAACATAAAATAGGCGTAAGCTGAACAACGGGACGTTTATGGGCCGCTGTTATATTTATGAAAATAAAGCAAGTTATTAGTATTCAACTTAGGTATGAATGATGTTATTAGAAAAATTGGCGAGGTCAAACGTGAGGCAGTTCGTGACTACAAACTAATATTTCTTAAGTAATATGGACGGGTCGGACACAAATTGTAAACAACAGACAATAACGCTATATCCGTAAAGGAAGCGATCGACTAGCGGATTTTTGAAATGATGGTGGAATTTGATAAAAACACATGACATAGACTGAGGTAAACAGTCATAAAACATATTATCTATACTAATATTATAAAGAGGAAAGATTTGTATTATTGTATTTGTATCTTTTTGTAGGTTTGTAACGAATAAACTTATAAAATACTGAACCGATTTCAGAAATTCTTTCACAATTCGAATGCTACATTATCCCTGATAAATATAGGCTATAAAAAAATTAGGGATCGCTACTAAAACTTCAATAATGTAACCCCCATCAATCTAAACAAAATACTTGGCGCTGGAATCTCCGGGTCCGTCCTGGAATCCGGGTTCTATGATTTTGATGAAATTTTATTTGTGTTCGAGAGGGTCCCGGGGTGGTTTAGATTCACATTTAGACCCGGTAGCTGGCGCTGGAATCGGTTTGTAAACTTTATTCTTGCTGAAAAAAAATTATATTATAATTTTATTTTCAGGGCAAGACGTCTGCCGAGACCGCTAGGTGCTTTTATAAAATACATGTTACCTACATATAAAATAAATAAATGCTTGTAATTTACAAAAATCTAATCATATTGCATAAGAATAATTTCTTAAATTTTAACTTATATTTTAAATCTGGTTTATTTCTATGTATAAACTGAAAATATTTTTGGGAATGTGTGTCTACAACAAAGTGTCGCGAGATAGTACAAAACCATTATTCAAATGGCAACACTAAGGTTGCGCAATTTATGTTTTTAGAGTGGTAACACTAAAAAGGATCACGAAAATAATTGTTCTTAGAGTGGTAACACCGAGAAATAAAGTCTTCTAAAAAACGCAATCGTGTTGACAATTTCTCCAACAACCTAAAATCCACATATATCAATTTAATCGCCAAACCAAGCTTCCGAACCAATGAAGCAAATAATGTTACAGGATAGGTCGCCACACCAGATACCCTATAAATGAAACGGGCTTCGCAGCGGCGGGCACGACTTCCTCGTGATCGCAAAAGGCGAAGAAAGCTTCGCCTCTTGCGGTTCCTTTGACGACGAATGAACCAGCTGGGTACGGCAAAACGGGTGTCTCCCAGCACTCGGGTTATAAAAGGGAATATAGGAAAGCGGAACACACACAAACGCGGAGAGGATTCGCGGAAGCAGCGGCTCGATCCACGGTAGACTATCTCACATTAACATAGTGACAGATGCGACGAAAAGAAAAAGAATTAAAACAGCCGGTGACAAAATAGGTCGGCGTTAAATAACACTATTTAATTATCAAACGAACATGGTCTGTCGCCGGAAGCCAGTCCGGATGTTTGTCACGCTGCATTTCGCTTCTGCAACATGTGACTATATTGCGGCGTATGATTTGTTCGGTTACTAAAATTAAATTTATTTTATATATTATTATACGTTTCCACGTGACTTTACTCGTTTAAAATTTGGATATGTTGTATCAAGCGGATATTATCCTATATTTTTACGAAATAAAACCATCCTGTGTTCACTCCTATTATAAAAAACATCACAATATTCTTTTCTGCAGGTGACTTGAATTAAGGGCGAATGAGAAAGATTGACCATGTTTCTTTCTTTTTAAGTATCGGAATATGTAAAGTGACATTTAAAATATGAGTTTTAATTGAATAATTAAAATGTATATGTAGGAATAGTATTTGTTATTATAAAATAACCATGTGACGGAAGTATTCAATAACCGGATAGAGTATTCTTTCATGTAGTAATGGGAAGTTGTTTATCCGGATGTCAATGTAGAAGCATTTATAATTAAGTTAACGAATATCGGAAATGGAGTAACCGGATGTTGGAAGTTAATACATATGGCGGAAGTTGGTTTTATGAAGGAAGTGTAACTGAAGTGGCGCCACAGCATTACCGGATATTGTCACTGCGGCGCGCTACGAGGATCTGTTAAATACGCGGTGTTCGGGCAGAGGACGGGCAGTCTTCAACCGGCAGTCTTTAATCGACAGTCTACGACGGACAATCTACAATGACAGTCTTGGACGAGGATCACATAATATATTGTGGTCGATAATTACTGCTTGATAATAGCGGTATTCTTGAAGGGCAAATTGCTGCTCGACACCTGACAAGCGTGGATGCAACTCTTGGAGTTGTCCTAATATTTCTGTGTATTAGTGTGCAATATTTAATATCGTAATTGTGATAATTCTAGTGTAATAAACTTTGATTATAATATTTCAGATTATGATTGTGTTATTCTCGGAGCGTCATTCGTTCACTCCCGGCGTGAACCCGACATATATATAAATGACTGTTGACATAAAAGCTTTATTAACTGCCTATTTCGATCTCGTTGAATTTATTCTGAGATATGGGATTTTTTTGGGGAACTCAACTGACGCCAATATGATATGATATTACTCATGCAAAAACTCGGCATTCGTTCGATGTTCCAACTACAAATTATTCAATGCTACAAACGTTTTTTTATAAAACACCAAATTACTAACAGTACCATTACCATACATCCTCGCAGTAGCCATGTTTGTTAAACATGATAAAGATTTATTTCAACGTATAGATGACGTGCCACGTAGTAAATGGGATAGTGATAGGCTTTCTTGACATCCTTGTAAGACAGCGAGCGCTACATTTTAACTCTTTAAAAAATTTAAATTAAATTAACTTTAATTAATTAAATTAAATTTAAATTTTAAAATGTATATATGTTACTATTTAATAGAATTTTATTAATATTTTTGATTGTTATAATTATTTGTCAGGAACTATGAACGGTGAAGGAAAACATCGTGATGCAACCTGCACATCGAGATAACCGATGTGTCAAACCTGCCAAGCCACCTTGGACAAGCGTGGCGGGTATACTATCCGTTCCCCCTATAGTGGGAGGCCCGAGCCCAGCAGTGGGACATTTATGGGCTAGTATTACTCCTACTACTATGGACGGTACTTAGTTATTTTATTATTATTTTAAATTGTAATTTTGACACAATGTTCTAATAATAATTAGTTCTATTATGGTAAAATTAATTGTAGGAGCTTAATTTGCAAGCCAATTTGGCAAAAACATGTGTACTATAATTACAACTGACGTAACACCGTTTAAACATTTAAACTATGTTTTATGCAAATAAATTAATTTGCACTTGAAAGTGTTATGTAGGTAAATTACTTGCTTATTTTTTACATTTTATATTAATTTAAAAAGTTTGATTACATTTTAATCTTCAAGGTTCAAAACTTTATAATAACAACCATTGAATGAGATTTTTTTTTTTTTTTTTTATTGCAGGAGTTCAGCAGACAGGCAGACGGCCCACTTGGTGGAAAGCGGTTACCATCGCCTATGGACATTTGCAACACCAAAGGTGCTACAAATGCGCTGCTGCTCTCTTAAAGGAGACTGGAACCTGGTCATTAATGCCGGAACACAACACAAGGTTGTTATGGCGGCATACTCTAGACCAGGGGTGGTTGCCATCCAGTCGAGCAAATACTCTACCACCTGGCTGTGGGTTGTTTAGTCGCCTCTTACGACAGGCCGCCGGGCCGCAGGAAATTGTATTCTTTCTCCGTTCCTGCACGGATAAAACACAACACGGATATTGTACTTTTTAAAAGTATATTAATAGAGCCAATAATGTATTTATTATAAACTAACGGTATCGGCAGACGTTGTTCTGCCCTAAAAAATAAAAATCTAGAACCCGAGTTCAGCACCACCTACCGGGTGTAATTGTGAATTTAAATCATCTCGAGACCCACTCACAAACATACAATTTCATCAAAATCCGATTCCAGCGCCAAGAATTTTGTTTGGATTGATGGGTTACATTATTTCGTCCGGAAGTCTCAACTGGAATGACATTTTTTTTCCTTGAAACCAGTTGTTAATTATTATGTTATGAAAAATACAAGTATTTATACTTGTTTTGTTGATTTAAGGCGTGCTTCTGATATTATAAATCACGACATAAAAATAAATTAAAGCAATGTCCCACCTACGCTAGTTGGGCTGCTTGCATATTCGTATGAAAAACAGACCAATAATGTCAGATGGGGAAATAAATTCTTCGAAGATTACAGGTTGTCCGCCGGTGTTAGGCCGGGCCAGACCTCTTTATTTGCTATGTAAACGAGCTGATTGTGAAGTTAAGTGAGACACCTGTGGTGGGTCACCGAGACGTAGCCAGTTCTCCGACGCTCTTATATACGTGCATTCGCTCGGAGGTACTCATTACCGAAGGTCTGAGCCGATTCTTATTGAAGTTTTAGTAGGGATCCCTAATTTTTATATAACCTATATTAATCAAGGATAATGTGAAACCTTCCGTGCAGCTCCTTGCTCGGTACAGACGTCCATTCGCAGATGTGTGATTAGTACAGATAAATATGAGATTTTGGAGGTGGGCACTGAAAACCAGTGCTGTGTCGGAAAATGTTTCGTCACAGCAAAAGACTGAGTGCCAACCTCCTTTCATAAATTGAGGCTTTCATTTATTATTTTCTTATCAGTTTGTATTATGTGAGTCGCAATTGGAAATAAATATTTTCTTTTTTTTTCTTTTTTCTTTCTTTCTTAGATGTAATAAAAAGAATAACATGAATTGTAGGCAATAAAAATATCAAAATGAAATGAGATAAATTGGACATAGAAGTTTGTACTGGCCAAATTAGAGAAACCGTGGGTTTTATCCAATCAAGATATGAAATAGGAAAGAAATGACGCTATCAAAAGTCAGTAACTAGATTCGAAAATTATTTCGAATGATATAAAAAGGCAAAAATGAACTCCACAACATCCAAATATTTCGTGGAAGTAAAGTTTGGCTCGAAGAAGCTGTCGAACGTAGGTAATTAAATTTCCCAATTTCCCCACAAATTTTTAATATAACGTCGATTATTTTTGCCGAAAGCCGGACATTTTTATTAATAATGCGAAATTTCAATTAGTATATTTCGATGTTTTTAATTCTTTTGTTTATTTTTAAAAAAGAACGAACTTACATACACATACATACATAACTTCACGCCAGTTCCCTTGCGGGGTAGGCACGAACAACAGAGCGCCATTTAGGCCCATTCTTACACACCTCACTTGCTTCTTTGACATTCATAACTCTTGTCATGCACACTCGTCTGTTCTTAAGGCTCCTGACATCACCCTCCGCTAGTACACGATCAATTTGATCATGGAAGGTGTGTCGTGGCCTTCCACGACTTCTGCATCCATCCACTTTTGCATTGTATATCTGTTTAGTCATTCTTTCATCATGCATTCTTTCCACATGCCCGAACCACCGGAGCATTCCTTTCCTTACCTTCACCCCGACACTCTCTTTCAGACCAACTCTCTTTCTTACTTCGGTATTACGAACGCGGTCCGCGAGCGTCACTCCGCAGATTTTGCGCAGTGCTCGCATCTCAATCGCGTTTACTCTACTTTCATGCTCTCTCTTCCATACCCAACTCTCGCTTCCATACGCGAGCGTAGGTACCAGCACCGCGTTGTGTATGGCGAGCTGGGCCTTCTGGCTGAGGTTCTTAGCGCCTAGAAGTTTACCTAACGCTCCATTCAAACTATTCCCCAAATTTACCCTTCTTTCTATATCAGCGGTGTACCTTCCATCCCTGCTAAAAGCACATCCAAGATATACAAACTCATTCACTTGCTCCAGCATAACATCATCGACCATTATCCTTGCATTCGTTCTGGTTTCTTCTCTTTCAAACACCATAACCTTTGTTTTCTTCGCATTCAAATGTAAGCCTCTCGCCTGACAGTCATCTTTCATCATTGTGACTAGTGTTTGCAGTTCTGATGGCGATTCGGCTAAAAGCACGGCATCATCCGCATAAATCAAGGTGCTTACAACTAGATCACTCATTCGCACCCCAAGATCCATCAATCTTATTCTCTAGAGACAATCGTCCAGGTATAGGATGAACAGCAAAGCCGACAGCACGCAGCCCTGCCTGACGCCAATATTGACGTCAAACCAGGGCGACAGGCTGCCATCCACTCGCACGCATGCCATACAGTCCTCGTAAGTGGACTGCACAGCACGCATCAATTGGCCATTAATCCCATATCCGGGCAATATGTCCCAGAGCTCCTTCCGCACAACCCTGTCAAATGCTTTCTCTAGATCCACAAAACCGCAGAAAACCTTCCGGCCCATAGCCAGCTGCTTCTCTACGATATTGCGGAGAGAGAAAACTTGATCCATACATCCCCTTCCATTTCTGAAGCCACCTTGTGCATCCCACAATAATCCATCAGATACCACTCTCATTCTCTTTTCAATAATCTTCGTATACACTTTAGATGCTGTGCTGATCAAACTGATGGCCCTGTAGCTGGCGCACTCCATACGTGACCCCTTGCCTTTATACAAGGGCACGATGACAGCGCGCCTCCAGTCCTTGGGAACCCTTCCCGTCCTCCAGCACAAGTTGCATAAGGACAGGAAAGCGTCCCGGACGCAGGTTCCACCATATTTGATCATCTCAGCAGACACACTATCGATTCCTCCTGCCTTTCCATTTTTCAGACTTCTTATCGCCCATTCGATCTCTTCCAAAGTGATCTCGGATGCTGACTCCTCGGGGTCGGTCACAGACTCTGTCGTGGTACCAGCATCCGGGATATCATCATACATTTCTCTAAAATATTCACTCCATCGCGCTAAGACCTCTTGTGGGTTAGCAAGAACGTCCCCTGCTTTAGATTTTATTCTTTCCATTCTGGAAGCTGACGAACAACCCCGAGACTTCTTAACCTCTCTCCAAAAGGGTTTGGTATTCGCCTTGAAGTTCTCCGTCAGCTTCTCCTCTTCTTTCAATTTTATACTTTCGCGCTTCTCTTTCACTAAAGCTTTGGATTCGTTCTTGCAGAGGCGATAAATTTCTTTCTTCATCCCTTTCATACTGTCATTCTGTTGCAAAGAAGCAATATAATCCAGCCAGGCTTTTCTCTTTCTCTCTACGCTGGATTTAACATCCGCGTCCCACCATTCATCACCTTTCGTTGTTATGTGCCTCTTTGCGCATCCACATGCTTCTTTTGCGCTTTCCACTATACTTTCTTTCATACTATCCCAGTCATTATCCACATCTAAGTCGGAGAAGTCCGCTTTTGCAAGCCTTTCTTCGACTAGGCGCGCATACATACTCCTTACACTAACATCTTCCAATTTTTCACACTTTATTCTTTCAAGCTCCCCGAAATTGGTACGCACTCGCCAGTGTCTCCACTTCCTGAAAAGGCCCACAAACCGGCTTATCACCAGGTAGTAAAGAGTGGGGCCTCTGTAGGCTCTTGTATCCATTATTGTGTTTCGGAGGCGACTATCTATTAAAATCAGATCAATCATACTTTTCTGATCATTCATTCCCCATGTATACGTGTGAATATTCTTATGATGGAATAAGGTGTTCGACACAAGCAAGTTTCTTTCCATGCATACGTCTATGATTGGCCTACCAGCATCGTTCACTCTCTTGTCGCCATAGGGTCCAAGGACAGCCTCAAGGCCGTCTCGTTGGGTCCCCACCCAGCCATTAAGATCACCACACATAATTATTCTTTCATTCCCTTCAGCCAGATCCAGAATTTCTCTCACAGACTCCCAAAACTTCTCGAGTTCTTGGGGATCCGCTGAGCTTACGGGAGCATAAGCTGCGACCAGAAAAACTCGCGTAATCCCCAGTTTTAGACGGACCCAGAGAAGTCTCGGGTTCACCAGACAATAGTCTTTTACTCCAGACACAAAGCGGGTTGAGTGTACGACGCCTACCCCCCCACTTGCACGCTCGTCCAGGTCCACGCCGGACCACAGAGCAAGCATGCCACCGGGGAGGTCATCGATGTCGCACCCCTTCCGCTTTGTCTCTGTCAGACATAAGGCATCCAGGCTTCTCTCATTCATTATATCAATCATTTCGTCCATCTTATCTTTCATTCCACCTCTCACATTCCACGTGCCTATACGGCACTCTGCTCCTCTCGACCCGACCCGCCAGGTTTGGCGCTGCGTGAAGGGTGGCGGCCCCCTTCGCCGCATGCGCGAGAGTTCACACCGACGGGGGCGCATCGGTGAGCGTCGCCTGCGGGGGACGCCCTATTGTGCACTGCACCTGTGTGAGCTCTGGTCAGAATTGTGGCCCTCTGGGCCAGCGGGGATCGCGACGAGCACGCTTCTGACATGACCCCCTAAGAACGAACTTCTCTCAGCTTAACTCGTATATACAGAACCCTTATCCCAATATGTTTTATCTCATTACCCGATTAATCATTCCATTATACGTCGCTAAAGTGTCCAATGGTCAACCCCATATTCGGATGAGATAAGAAGTATCCCATGTTCATAACTGTTCACACCGACTTGCTTTGCAATGCGCTATTTATTGCTTTTCTTGCGTCACACCTATTGACTATGTAATCATCCTTAGAACACTATCTAGTAATTTTAGTTATTTTTCTGAGACCTTAAGGCATTTTTCGCAGATTCGTATCACGAGTATCAAAAGCATGAAAGTAAAGTGGAATTTGATGCTCTGTCTTACAGTTCTACTTCTTCTTAGGAATATAGCTCCAACGGGTTTAGCATTGATTTTGCGAATATTACAGCGACGTCAAGAAGATGAAAAAAATATCAGGTATGCAGCTGATATTTTTGACTTGACTTTTCATTTATTTGTGTATATAATATATATTATATAATGTTGGTGTACAATAAAGAGTATTGTATTTTAAGAAGTGTCTCAATTGATTTCACTGTCCACATCCCTATTTAATCCGCGTGCTAGAGAGGTTCTCGCTGCACCATACATAGCTGGGCCACTTCATCGAAAAAACACATAAAAGAGTAAGGATCAAGCGGTATACGTGTTGACCAATTAACTCCACATCGATCGTAGCTAACATTAGGGGCCATACACGAATTATATAACACGAATTTGATAATTTTTTGACCCTTCCCCTGTTCTTGTCACAGCTGGTCTCATTCGTGAGACAACTCTCTCCCTCCCTAGTGAGACATCACATATTTTGCAATTTTACATCAAGAAATTATTAAATTAAAACAGCAGTTCCGTAATTAGTATTATTTCCATTTATATTATTTTTTAATAATTTGAACACTATGCTATGAGCAGAAGTTAGCTAGAGCTAGACTTGAAAATATTTTGAAGTTGTTCATTAATAGTTCAAATTTAGTGTTTTAAAGCC
This sequence comes from Dendrolimus kikuchii, assembly GCA_019925095.2. Lineage (NCBI taxonomy): Eukaryota > Metazoa > Arthropoda > Insecta > Lepidoptera > Lasiocampidae > Dendrolimus > Dendrolimus kikuchii. The sequence goes on along the minus strand of CM034396.1, from coordinate 19,377,739 downwards.
ACCTGATTGAAAGCGGTTACTATTGCTTATAGACACTTGCAATACAAAAGGTGCTACAAATGCGCTGCTGCTTTCTTAAGGAAGTCTGGAACCTGGCCACTAATACCGAAACAAAAGTCAAGTTGTTGTGGCGGCATACTCTAGTACCAGGGGTGCAAGCCATCCAGACGAGTAAATACCCTAGCACTTGACTGTAGGTTGTATTGTCACCTCTCACGACAATCCGCCCGGCCGCAGGAAATTGTATTCTTTCTCTGTTCCTGCACGGATAGAAAGAGATAGACACTACGTTTACCGAGACGCGGTCAGCACTCCAGGACTCGGCTGCTTCATCAGCTTGCTAACTTGCTAATTTTGCGAGCTATGTCGGTTACCTCGGTTCTTTTACGGATATTCTCATTTCTAATTCTAACCATAAGAGAAACACTCAACATAGCTCGCTCCATAGCTTGTTGCAGGACTTGGAATTTGTGAACCAGGCCTACCGTCAGTGTCCACGTATCGGCCTTTTAGGTCAAGACGGGGAGGACTTACTGATAGAAGACTTTCGTCTTCAAGTATTGCGAGATCGTCGACGAAAAATCATGACGAAGTTCATCGAAAGCTGCCCAGCCCAATTGTATCCACCTACTGGACTCCCCCTCGAAACAACTGAGAAAAAATCTAACGGTTGAATATAAACAATTCTAAAAGTAAAACATTTAACGGTAAATTAGTTAGTACTTTAGTAAAAGTTTTCATTGAAATCAGACACGAGTGGGTAAAATGTGCACCATTTAATTTTAATTACTGCCCATTAACTAAAAGCATACAACTTTCCGGAGATGACCTATTTAATCATTGTTTTCAGGAGGCCCTTTTAATTTCGTAAAATGTTGTTTGCATTGAAATTATGTATTTGGTATAGTAACTTTGCTGTAAGTTTAATATGTTTTTTTATTTTTTATCACGTTATATTTATCATCCATCAAGTACAGTATCATAAATGAATAAAATAAATAAAACTAGAATAAGCATACTCTATATAAAAATTCGTTAATTTACGTAGATGATGTAGATTTTATTTTTAAATTCTTATTACGTGAATATGGTTCAAATACAAACAGAAAGGTTTTATTTTCAAAAGACCTAATTAATATTACGTTTCGGAGACGTGGAAACGTTGTCGAAACTGGCAGGCAGAGCCGAAATCCAATCCTTGCGGACGGACATGGTTGAACGATTGAATTTGACCCTGAAAGCAGTATCCGATTGGGGCGATGCTAATCTGTTCAAGTTCAACACAGCTAAAACCCAAGCACCCGTACCATGTCTGTTTACGGCGAAAAAAAAATCTGTTTGAATGAAGTTCCATTTTTCGAGTTGTACACATTCCGATTACCGACCAATTTTAACTTCTTGGCATTTGTTTAACATCCAGTCTCAATTTCGACTCCTATATTGAAAGTGTAGCTCAGTTGGCTGCTAAAAACTGAGTATACTTTCAAATGTGAGACGCTACTTCACTGCAGAGCAACTGCTTAATCTTTACTGTGCTCAAGTAAGATCTTGCATGGAGTACTGTTCTCACTTTTGGTATGGCTCAGCCAAATATCAGCTTGAAGCGCTAGAATCAATTAAGAGAAGAGCCAAGAGGTTGATTGGTAGCGACCAGCTTGTCAATATAAGGCTTCAAAGCCTAGAGCATCGACGCCGGGTTGCTAGTCTATCAGTTTTTTATAGGATTCATTTCGGAGAGTGTGCGGTTGAACTGTTTGACCTGATTCCCCCTACACCCTTCCATCTTCGGACCACAAGACGCTCTGGTTTACGTCATCGTTTCACAGTGGAAACGCTACCAGTGCGTACTAAACGTTTCGCCTCCACGTTCCTTCTGCGTACGGCAGAATTGAGGAATGGACTACCAGAGTCCGTATTTCCCGAAAAGTACAATCCGGGTATCTTCAAGTCTCGTGTGAATACGTACTATCTAGGTAAGCGTGTTCCATTTTCGACCGCATCATCGTCCGACATTGGAGGTGATCGTGGTCAAACGCAAACCTATTTAATATAAAAATAAGTATATATCCTATATCTGCTAGACCTTAAAAGTTCAATAAAAATCATACTTTTTATGTTTATATATTTTTAATGATAATAATGATTTAAAGGAGAGAATTTCATGCCTTCACCATCACATCAAAGTATTAAGTTACAAGAATAGAAGAATATGTAGGAATTCTAATAATAATACATACTTCTTACTAACTTAGTACAATGACTTTATAGACTAATACAACAAAAGAAAACTTAACTTAGTTATATTGTATTAAAGTAGAAGTGAGAAGAATATTAGAGTAAATTATATATGGATACAATTTTTCTTTTTGCTGTAGTATTCTTCTTTCATAACTATTCATAGCCTATCAGGCCATGGGCTTTTTTTTTTTTGAGGCGAGGGAAAATGCTTAACCGATTTACGCACAATCTGGGCCGTTGCTAGGGGAACGACACGCGTCGGTCGGGGGCGATAACACTGCAGCAATAGTATGCTCTTGGCAGTGCTCCGTCCGCGATCGACGTCACAGAATAGTGTGGAAGAATCCGAGCGTTGCTACTCGAGCGAGCAACCCCAATACCCACTAAAAACCCCCTCCTCCCTGTCGACCCTGCGCTTTTATTTGTGTTGGAAAGGCTGAGATTTAGAACATAGTTACGCCCAGTCGATCCAGCGCAATAAAGTGCCGGGAGTGTGCCCTGGGAGAACACACCCCACTTCGTTGTGCGGGGGTAGAAGGTCCTTTGCTCTCCTAGCAAGGTAAAGGCCCCCCGCGGTAAACGGAACCTAACTCAGGGAGGGAAGTAATGCGCGTACCTGCCTCTCCGGGTGCCAGCTGAAGGCCGGCGACCTCGAGAAGATGCATTAGCACGCGCTGCAGGACTTCTCTCCCTATCGCGTTCTGCGGCCTCCTTGAGTGACATTACTGTCTCACAAAAAGTAACCGCAGCCCCCCAATTGTCGCTTGACCAAGTCGCAGAGCGAATCGACCGGACCTACAAGAATATTAGAGTAAATTAAGTATGGATACAATTTTTCTTTTTGCTGTAGTATTCTTCTTTCATAACTATTCATAGCCTATTAGGCCATGGGCTGGTGCAAGCCCCGTTGGCTGCGTACGGCGTAACGCTGTACAATTGACGAATGCTTAATTTGAAAATGCTTTAGAGCGGTTTCTCTCAATCACCTAACGTAGCGCTACGCTGTGCGCGTTGTTATTGCGTCAGACGGCTTAGATCACCATAATGCATTTTCTTAATCAGCAGTTTTCGTGTACAGAGTCACACGGCATGCATTTTGTAGCGTCTGTACCAGAGCACAGCGTTATATTACAGGTTGTAATTCTTATACGATATACCTACATGTCTACCAGTTAATGTATTACTTTATTGAATATACTTATTTACTTTACATGCCTATTCCTAGATACAAATACATTAATCCAATTAGACTGAACACTGATAAGGAAGACATGGCCGGCTCATGTTCCCAGACTAATTTATTCAGTCCGCCCCAATACAGAACATCGAAACCATGTATTATTAAGTATATGTATACTGATAAATAGATTAGGCATATTTACTCAGAGTTCGATGATATTGATTTGTTTATTTTGCTTCTTGTTTGGGTGAAATATTTAGGTCGTTTGTTATATATTGAGTGAATGATAAACAATACTGTTTGAGTTCTTATTTGTTATATATATCAGATATTCTTCATGCGTTATTGGTCTTAATAATTTCTATCTTCGCCTTTACAATGTGCAAATAATTAGCCCTTTAATCTCTCTGTGTGTGACCAATTAGCAGATACGATGAAAAGTATGTAAATGAGTTAAGATATGTTTCTATTACAAAATGGAAAACATCAGTTCTTATTTCTTCTATCTGGAAAACAAAAATATTAAAAATAAGGTCGCAAATAGAACAAGTAACCGATTACTACCATAATCGATTTATGAGAATGAATTTCAACAATTAATTATTTAAAAACACTTCACCACACGATTAATTCATTCAAAATTAATAATAATTATGTGTTTATTTCAGGCAATAAAATACCCATATAAAATTACAAGACAAAATTTTAAAATTAAAATCTATTAAATTAAGTTAAAATAATATTCATGTCATTTCAATTTACACGTGTATCATGTATTTACGTTACGGTGCACAGAATGCCAGTTCCTAAAAATAGGGTTGTCAAGGCCATCTGAAAACATGCGGAGAATCCCATTGCCCGAAGCACGGATGCGAGCCCAGAGCCCTGCGATGCGTGACCTCCTTATCGCAAAGAAATCTGCAATTCTTTGTTCGGCTAATATGCCCGAAGCGCTACAGATTCGAGGCAATTTCATTAGGATACGATATGCAAAATAAGTAAATCCAATACAATTATATAAAATATATCTTATACTAATATAATATAAAGCTGAAGAGTTTGTTTGTTTGTGTGCTTGACCGCACTAATCTCAGGAACTACTAGTCTGATTTGAAAAATTCTTTCAGTGTTAGATAGCTCATTTATCGAGGAAGGCCATATATTATCACGCTAAGATCAATATGAGCGGAGCACCAATGAAGAATCGGTGTTTTTTTTAAACGATTTCACGCAGACGAACTCGTGAGCAAAAGCTAGTCTATAATAAAAACAAATCTTAACATCATTTTCATCTTTTTATAATACGGACCCCAGAATATAAAGTATCCGTCTCCTTTGGGTTGGAACAGCATAGTGTACTAAGTTAATTCCTAAAGGACACAACTTACGAGGACTGTATGGCATGCGTGCGGGGTGGATGGCAGCCTGTTGCCCTGGTTTGACGTCAATATTGGCGTCCGCCAGGGCTGCGTGCTGTCGGCTTTGCTGTTCATCCTATACCTGGACGATTGTCTCCAGAGAATAAGATTGATGGATGTTGGGGTGCGGATGAGTGATCTAGTTGTAAGCACCTTGCTTTAGTCGGATGATTCCGTGCTTTTAGACGAATCGCCATCAGAACTGCAAACACTAGTCACAATGATGAAAGATGACTGTCAGGCGAGAGGCTTACATTTGAATGCGAAGAAAACAAAGGTTATGATATAAAAGCGTATCCGTCTCCTTTGGGTTGGAACAGTAAGGTGCACTAAATTAATTCCTAAAGGACACAACTTCCCCATCGCATCTAATGGTCAAAGAGGAAGAAGACGACCACACACTACGTTAATAGTTTTACGACAAGTAGTCGCGTATTTGACACATAATACAATAAATTCTAAAATAGCATTCATATAAAAGGGCAGGCGTCAAAAAATTTTTTTATCATTTTAATGTCAATAGTTCATTACAGGAAGCTGATCGGCAATGATCGTCTTTTTTATGCTCGACTTTAAAGTCTAGAGCTTAGACGCAAGGTCGCGGGGCTAACTGTCTTTTATCGGATACATTTCGGGGAGTGTTCCTTGGAATTGCACGAGCCGATTCCTTCATCCCCATTTTACCATCAAACAACCAGACGCACCAGTTTGCGCCACCGTTACATGGTAGAAACACCACCAGTCTGAACCAAGCGTTTCGCTTCATCTTTTCTGGTGCGCACTGCCGAAGACTGGAATAATTTTCCGGAGTCTGTTTTTTCTGATAAATAAAATCTTGAAGTCTCAAGTCACGAGTGAATAGGTGTCTTCTAGGTAAGCGTGCTCTATCCTAGACTGCGTCATCACTCAACATCAGGTGAGACAGTGGACAAATGCAAACCTATACATCCATAAAAAAAAGACGGTGTGCGCCTCGGGACGCCCGATATAAGTGATAACTTAAACTAATCTAACATGAGAGCAAGGGAAGCCAGCCAGACTGGCGCCGTAACGCGTTACGTAACGAAGCGGTTTACCCTCCCATGAGAAGTTATCACTTCAAAACAGAAATAATTTTAATTACAGATTAAAAACTAATTAATAGGCTAACTCGTGAAAAATTGTGACGGTGGGAGACGTCAAAACTCATACAAAATTAAGGAGGCTGTAACGTTTTGTACGATGATAAAATGTGTCTCAGTAGACAGGCCTGACAAATACCCACAGACTAGCCATGAATTTTGATAACATTCGTAATTGACGTTCAGATAATAAAAAATGGTACGGCTAGCAAGATAAAAACCTTTTTAAGAAAAAGAAAATCGATCTCAAAAATAAGTAAAAAGGAAAAAATATATATTTTCTACAACAACTTAAAGTTGGTGCGAAATAAACAAAAATTATTGCCTGATTTCAGCAGACAGGCAGACGGCCCATTTAATGGAAAGCGGTTACTATCGACGTTTGCAACATCAAAAGTGCTATAAATGCGCTGCTGCTCTCAAAAAGGGAGACTTGAACCTGGCCTATAATGTCGGAACACAACTCAAGGTTGTTATGGCGGCATACTCTAGACCAGGGGTGGTAGACACCCTACGAAAAAAAAAATGAAATATGAAAATAACTGTATTTTGCAAAATTGTTGTTATTTTATGTTTTATTTATTTTCTAGTTTCTAGTTACGCAAATACTTTATGACTTTAGAAAAAAAAATGAAACGCGTTGTACGTGTCTATAATATTCGAGGATTACTCTCGATTTCCTTTGGGATCCACTCATTAGATTATGACTTGGGGGCCATCCACAAATTACGTTACATGAATTTCATGATTTTCTGACCCCTCCCTCGTCCTTGCCACAGCCGGTCATATTCGTGAGACTCCACGCTCCTCCCTAGTGTGACATCACATATCTTGCAATTTTACATCAAGAAGTTATTAAATTAAAAGCTTCTAAAGCTTTAATATATTAGATTTTGAAAAGTGACGTCACCAAATCTAAGACCCCTCCCACCCCTTGTCACACAATGTCACACTTTGTCTGCTGCCCCCTCCCCCCTAACAATGTGATTACTTCAGAAGTATACTTTTTCGAATAAAAAAATTTAAAATCCGTCCACAATTGAAATACAGTCAATTGAGAACCTCCCTTTTTAAAGTCGGTTAAAAATTACAATCCCAAAAAAAATCTTCTCATTACACACTTTATCAAGCCTGTTTCCCACACGGGTAGTTAGACACCATGGATCTCCACTTGAGACGATCCTGACAAATACCTTTGGCTTCATCAACATTTATGAATCTCTTCAAACGTGCACGTTGATTTGAGATGCCTTTTACTTGATATTTCTTTCATATGTTTGCCATTTGAACAAGGTGGTAATTAGGTAGTTATTGCAATAAGGGTAGAGTCTCTAAGGGATCGTCTGACATTAAAAGTTTGCTTCGCACTTTCGAGTCCATACAAACACCAAGGAGGCAGACGGCCACAGCATTAATAATGAACCCTAGGGGGTTCTTGTTAAAAATAGAAGCCTGTACATTTTCTGTATTTTCAAATGATTATTATGAAGTAAACACAGTACATACTAGAGATGCCACGAATAGTGGTTTGATCGAATATCGAATACTGAATATTCGGCCGAAGCGCCGAATATTCGGCCAACGAATGTTCGGCATAAGATTTGTGCAATTTACGCGTAGCAGGTTATTATTGAAGCAATAGTTTGTATTTTCTTACTTTCTCGCAAATGATAGGTACTTTCAACGGTATTAAGCGCGATTTTAAATGATTTTTTATTTGATTGTGGCTTTTAAAACTGGTCGAAACGTAATAATAAAATAAAAAGGAAACAAAATCGCATTTAGCTGTTAAAATGTTATTTAATTAATATTTTTTGATGGAAATATTTACAATTTTGAGCAATATGTGCTGTGTGTGTTCTTTTCACGATTTGTTATTCGGTATTCAGCCGAATACTGTGTACTGTTTCGGCCAAATACCGAATTCTAACCAAGGGACCAAATACGCCGAATACCGCATAGCAGCCGAATATTCGTCGTATCACAAGTATACTACAAATGTTGCAATGGCACTGGAAAAATAATTTAAACTAAAAAGAACAAATGTTACAAAACAATATTACTACAATAAACAAGGCAGTAGGACATATTCACAACGTTATTGTGCCATTTTTAAACATCACTATATAACTTGTCTTGTTCACTATACTCTACGGTTAAAATGTTTCTGTCAAATATCTGAGACTAAAATATAATACGAAAGGTTTTCACGCGGCTTGCGTAAACTCCGCAGCCGACCCTGCAGAATCCATTCCAATTTCCTGGATAAAATATGTAATTTTCTATTTACCCCCTTCAAAATTGTTTTATGAAAGAAAAGGTAACCTATGTACCCCAGGGTACAATCTATCACCTTCCTAAATTTCATTAAACGTAATAGAGCGTGTAGAACTAGTAATAATTTTAGAGACAGAAACTTGCATCTCGAATACTGTTTATCAAATACATACATACATAACTTCACGCCAGTTCCCTTGCGGGGTAGGCACGAACAACAGAGCGCCATTTAGGCTTATTCTTACACACCACACTTGCTTCTTTGACATTCATCACTCTTGTCATGCACGCTCGTCTGTTGTTAAGGCTCCTGACATCACCTTCTGCTAGTACACGATCAATTTGATCATGGAAGGTGTGTCGTGGCCTTCCACGACTTCTGCATCCATCCACTTTTGCATTGTATATCTGTTTAGTCATTCTTTCATCATGCATTCTTTCCACATGCCCATGAATTTATCAAAAATTTACGTAAAATTGCAGCGTAGTAGTAAATAGCACACATATTACTTGAAATAAGTGTGTTTACTTTTAAGTGAAAGCTTTCAAGAACATAAAAAGACGTTTTTAGTTTATCAGCGCTGGGTTACCAGCAATCAAAAATATTAACACCTAAAACTAGTGTCAAAAATATCTAAAATCGCGATAATTACTAAAAAATTCAAACAAAATTTAAGAATAATTTACGTTTTGTAATAATCACTCTTTATAACCTTTTTTAACATGATGTTGTGTACTGTTCATTTTAGAATTTAGTAACCCCCCTCAAGTTATCGTGAACGGGGAATAGAAGATAAATTACGAATGATGTTCTTGTTGTTTCATTCGCCACAATGGCAAGCAACGGGTCGTAGTCTATATAACCATGTCTGATGTAAAGTCTAAAATCTACAAAAAATAAATAAATACGGATTTTTTTTTTCATAAATGTTGTATTTAAAAATATCATACTAATATTACCATCTAATAGAAAAAGATTAATAAGTAACCTAAAGTAACTAAAAGTATTCATATTAAGACAGTGTCCATTACCACTTTTCTTATTGTCACTATTAAGGAAGACACTTTGTTCATGTGTTCTTTAGTAAGCTAGCACAGTACACTTCACTTTAATTTTATTTATAGCACTAGTTCAAACGGTTTTGTCCTTTTGAGACTTCTCATTATATCCGTGTTGTCTAGAAGCTGGATCGCCTCGACATTCACATGATGATGAATGCTCGTGGGCTTCTGCGTACTTTGTAATAATGTCATTAACGACATCTCATTCATTGTATTACTTCAAATCAGGTTGGCTCCGACTCGCTTCTATGTTTCGCTGTGCAGTTGTGTAGCCTATATGAACTTAGTTTCTTTGTGATTGTAGTGAACTTTGTAGTAACAAAAGTAAAAGTAGTTTTAGTTAAAACACCTAATTTGATTGTATATATGTAACATATAAACAAACAACAACAACAGAGCTACTATCTAAGGTTTATTAAAAACTGTCTATAATGTTATAAAATTCTAAACATGTCGTGTCTGTACATTAAAGCTATATAAAAAAAAACAACTGGAATAGACTATATAAACGACTGAGAACACGATGCAATTTTTTTTAGATTTCATGTCTGTTTGTCTGTTGTTTGTTCGGTATTCACGCAAAAACTATTAAGCCGATTTCGATGCGGTTTTCGCTGATCGACAGCAAATTCTTGAACTTAAAATCTACGCTACCTTTTATCCTAGGAAATCTGCGAGAATATTTCTGGGAATGATTTAAAATGGCCAGATTAAAAAAACGAATTTCAGTGTGATTTTTTCTTTGATAGCTAATTTTATGTAATAAAATGTGTGATATTTTTTATCCCGGGAAACCTTCGAGAATTTTCCCGGGAGTGGTTTATAATTGTTAGGGTGCATATAAATTTGCTTATTCCGACACAGTTTTCACTTATACGATAGGTTACAGTCTTGTTCAAGTGCTGCTGTACTCTGTATCTCGGGAATCCCGCGGGAATTTCCAGTCAAGCGTAGATGAAGTCGCAGGCACGCACTAGTATAAAATAATTTAACTAAACCCGAACTCTAATTAAACCAACACAAGTTACTTACTTGTACAAAATCAGCACAGATATTTTATTAAATTAGCATAAACAAAGAATCCTTATCAAACAGCTCTCTCAGGTCTGTTATAAATCAAAACGTTAGTAATTTTAGAACACTTTGAATAAAACTGTTTTATTTTTCGTTCAAAACAATTGTACCGATATGGTTTATATCTCAAATCCTAATTTATATGCATGTTAGCAATTCAGTTTACGATGTTTATTTCTCTTGTATAAAGTTTGATATACGTTCTGAGTGAACTTTTAAATAAAAATGTTATTTATTTGCCTACCTATTTAGTTCGTGTTAGTAATACGATTCGTATGAACGCGTTCCTTTAGTATGCCCATCAACGCCCAAAATGCCCCGTCTGCCGTTCCACAAGGCGACTGCGGTCGTTATGGTCGTGACGAAAACGTTACTAAAGACGTTAATCATTTCCGATTACACAGCGTTCACAAAGACCCATGTCAAGAGGTGAGTCGAAGTGGGCGTTGACTACAGAGCATTAATTCTCTTTATCTTGACATTGAAAAAGGCGCGATTTTTAAATCAACCAATGATATTATGTATTTCGACGTTTATGATATCAACGAGAGTGTCGGGGTGAAGGTAAGGAAAGGAATGCTCCGGTGGTTCGGGCATGTGGAAAGAATGCATGATGAAAGAATGACTAAACAGATATACAATGCAAAAGTGGATGGATGCGGAAGTCGTGGAAGGCCACGACACACCTTCCATGATTAAATTGATCGTGTACTAGCAGAAGGTGATCTCAGGAGCCTTAAGGACAGACGAGCGTGCATGACAAGATTTATGAATGTCAAAGTAGCAAATGAGGTGTGTAAGAATAAGCCTAAATGGCGCTCTGTTGTTCGTGCCTACCCCGCAAGGGAATTGGCGTGAAGTTATGTATGTATGTATGATATCAACGCCCCATAATCCACTCCACTAGAGTTTATGATTGTAGCGTCCGCAAGCAAATGGAATGGGAAAAATCATGGTCGTGAAAGTGATCGTTGTGAGTCCCTTCCAGAACGTAGCCAAAGTTAAAATACACACTTGTATTGCGCTACGCACACAATTAAATGTTACTAAAAAATAATAATACATATACGGATAAAATTTATCTGTCTGAAATAGCAAAATTTAAATGGAAACTGCTATTTATATATAGGATTATACATGATTTTATACCGTGCAGGAATGAAGAAGGAATACAATTTCCTGCGGCTGGGCGGCCTGTCGTAAGTGGCGACAAACCAACCCACAGCCAGGTCGTAGGATATTTGCCCGACTGAATGGGTATCACCCCTGGTCTAAAGTATGTCGCCATAACAACTTTGAGTTGTGTTCCGGCTTTAGTGATCAGGTTCCAGTCTCCCTTAAGAGAACAGCAGCGCATTTGTAGCACCTTTGGTGTTGCAAATGTCCGTAGGCGATGATAACCGCTTTCCATCAAGTGGACCAACTGCCTGTCTGCTGAACTCCTGCAATAAAAAATAAAAATAAAAACTTTCATATTCATTTTATCGAAAGTTCACGTATAAAAATGAAATATATAATTAGAAGATAATCTCCAAACTCTACGAGTGTTTTACGTTATAAACATTTAAATGTCATCAATTTCACGAATTACAGACGAATTTCAACCACTAATCATTCACTAGTCTAAATAAATCCACCATACTGAAAACAATTTCTGAAAATAAACACGCCTAAAAAAGTGAAACTGTATCCACGTCAGCTCACATGCCACCAGGGGTTGTGCCTAAAAGGGCTAATGGCTTGTGAAATATTTATAAAAGGTGACATAGCAGATTTTTCGGTATATCAAGCAAATGTGGGTTTCAATGTATTTGTAAAATGAGACACCACACTGATCTGTAAGCATGATTTGTAAATTGTTTCGACATTTTTATCTAAACGATTGAATATTTTATATATTATATTATTGCTTTTCTATTGAACAGTGTTTGATTAACTTGCTTGCTAGATTAATCTGCGTTGTATCATACTAAGTTGAGAATACTGTTGTAGTGTAGCAGCCGAATAGGCATGCCGACACATTTTAAAATAAATTCTTTATATTTACATTTATCAAAGAAAAGGCGTTAAAATACTATCTTATTATTTAACTTTAATTAAAATTAAATAAGTTTTTTAAATACAACCTTTTGAGATCCTGGATATCATGTAGCAGCAGAGTGCTAGCCAAGAAAAGTAAAACGACCCCAAACACGACGGGTCTATCTTGTTTAATATACGTTTTCCTATGGCCACCTTCCGACTCTATCATCAGATCAGCTCCTTGTTACCATATTATTAATAATTGCATTGTCACATACAAATGCGTGCAAAATTTCAGCTCAATCGGAAACCGGGAAGTTGGTCAAATTTAACTTGCAAGATTCCACCCGAACACACATACACACATATATACTTACATACATACATACATACTTACACACTTACATACATTCATACATAGGTACATCCATTGCAAGAGAAATAAAAGTTTGTAAAAAAATACATTTCGAACAACAATTAATGCGCTTTTACTTCTTTTACTTGTACCTACTTATGACGACTTACAAAATGTATGAAGCTGCAGAGTTCTGTAAGTTTGTAAAACGTTGATTTGACTCTCCGCTCCCCTACTGTAGGTGCTGAATTACTTGAAGCCAAGTCATTTTTATTATCCGTCATCAAGTTATTCAAGCAATGTGACTTTTTTAACCGACTAGCAAATGGAGTAGGTTGTCAATTCAACTGTTTTTTTAATGCATGTTTGTTTCGCGATTTCTTCGTCAATTGTGGACCGATTTTCAATTTTTTTTCTATCTGTCTATATGAAAGCTTATCTTAAATAAGATTTGAAACCGTTTAATAGTAATCAATGAAAATTTTAGGGATGGCAAAAGCAGTAACCCCTTAATCTTAGAGGCTTGATACGCACTTGGTCGATTTTCTTAAAATTTGACATTATTTTAGATATTCTATATATATATTTACATATTATAAAAGAAAATATAAAGGATTAAAATACTATCTTATTATTTAACTTAAATTTTTTGTTACCTGTCATCGAGTTATCCAATCGATGTGATCTTTGATAACCGACTTGCAAATCGAGTAGGTTCTCAATTTAACTTTTTTTTTTTTAATGCATGTTTGTTTCATTTCTCCGTCAATTGTGAACCAATTTTCAAATTTTTTCTTTGTGTATATATTAAAGTTCATCTTGAATAAGTTTCGAAACGGTTTAATAGGAATAAATGAATATGACCCTTTAATCTGAAATAGATATACAATGCAAAAATGGATGGATGCAGAAGTCGTGGAAGGCCACGACACATCTTCCATGATCATATTGATCGTGTACTAGCAGAAGGAGCCTTAAGAACAGACCAGCGTGTATAACAAGAGTTATGAATGTCAAAGAAGCAAGTGAGGTGTGTAAGCATAAGCCTGAATAGCGCTCTGTTGTTCATGCCTACCCCGTAAGGGAACTGGTGTGAAATTATGTATGTATGTACCTATGTAATCTGAGAGGCTCGATACGCACTTGGTCGATTTTTTAAATTTGGATATTCTATACACGGGACTTGGCTGATATTGGACAGTTTATTTCTGTCTTTCAATGTCATTGAATGTCGTCGTGTCCTTTTAATCACATTGAATCTGCATCTTTCAATCACATTGAACCAATTTACTTAATTCGTCTAATATCAATAATACATTTATATACCAACTAACCAGTTAAATTGCTTTATTTAGGTACTAGATGATCTGTGGCCACTTTGCTGGGCGTTAAAGAAAAAAAAAATCCGCAATCAAATATAGCTTATGTCCTCCGGGAGTAATGTTAGCTTTTTACTGGCGAAAGTTTTCAAGATCGGAGTAGTATCGGAGATTACCCCAAACATCCAAAACTCACAAACTTTACCTATTTATAATATTAATATAGATAAATAAAACATTTAGGTTATTTTTAAATCAGTTTCATGTCTCGAGCATTGACGTAATGGAAAAAATAATGTTGATATTTTATTATCATCGGTGAGGCGGTGAAATTTCAATGGATGGGTAAACATGGGTTCGATTCAGCGCAAACGAGTGTTTGTGTAGTCCCATGTCAAATTGTGCGAACCGCGCGTAATGGCTGTATGGGTTGACATGAAATCTATACGGTATATTATTAGTAGTCTGTTATAATTTGTTAGACTAGATAATTATATATGTTCGGTTTGATATATCTCTCTTATCTATACTATACTAATATTATAAAGAGGTAAAGTTTGTGAGTTTATGACGTTGTAGGGGTAGTCTCTGGATCTACTAAACCGATTTTAAAAATTATTATACTGTTAGAAAGCTACGTTAACAGGGAGTGTCATAGGCTATATAACATGACGCTATTGCCACGGGAGCGGGACAAAGCGTGGGTGAAACCGCGCCGGGCCGCTAGTAAGTTATAATATGTATCTATATTGAACCGGACACACAACGAACTGTGCATTCCAACCGACATTAAAACACTGTTAATGTATTTAAAAGAGTGTTTAACTTTTTTTCTTTAAAAAATTCAGCCACTGTAACCTCGGTACAGACTATAGTTTAGTATATTACAGACTATTATAGTCTGTAATCTGTACTGATATTATAAAGAGGTAAAGTTTGTGACGTTATATGGGGTAATCTCTGGATCTACTAAACCGATTTTAATAATTCTTTTACTTTTGGAAAGCTACGTTAACAGAGAGTGTCATTTAAACTTTAATAAATTGAGTATGAAATGAAAACAATAATTAAAATCTTAGTACAATGAGGCCAGTAAAGGTTTCAACTCGCCCGCTTTTCACATCTGACCACTTCAAAGGCCCAGCTTTATCGTTTAACGAAGGTCGATAATTGTATGTAATTTATTACTCCTGTAAAAGGCCTCCGCAGATTATATATCGCTGTAGAATGAAAGCTGCCATACTAATGCGGGCCTGACTATAATGTGCTCTGCCAAAATTTGCTCTACCAAGCCTTTCCAAGAGCTTGTTAGAATTTTATCGTGGACATTTTTAAATTCAACAAAGAATTGTAGAGAAAAATGTGGTAGTGATTTTTTTATTTACATCTGTACCGTCTTGGATGTATACAATGTACTCCGTGCGTCTTGGTCCAGTGTCTATTTGGTTGCAAATTACAGATCACTTATAACTACTAATTCTGAAAATAGGTACATACTTTATTTTTGTATTTCAGTTTTGATAGAAATGAGGCATTGTCAACTTCAAAAAATAAACGAATTTTATGATTAATAAACATATGATATATAACTATTTAGCTGTTTGTTTCTTAATTATTGTTTTTTTAGATTATGGTGTATTTAATTAATTTAAAGTAAAACTATTGTGTATAAATAAGTAATAGAAATACAGATAACAACATTTGGAACTTATAACAATAAAATTAAAAAGAAAACAACAAAAAACTAGTTAAAAAGTCACATATGAAACCATTTTTTAATTGAGGAAACTTTTTAAAATTTTTATGTCTCATTGTTTATGTTTTGGTGTACAATAAAGACTTACCTTACCTTACTTCATTCACAGAGTACGTTAATATAATAGAAGAGCCATTTTTATACAAATTGAAAGACAGAAATGAACATGTTCAATTTCGGCATAATATACACTCACTTAATCCAAAAATCGATTCATGACTGGTTCCTATAACTTACTATTCATTCAATTACCTTGCCATCGGTAGCATTTTGAGATTAGTTATATGGAGCTATGTCTATATTTTAACCCATAGTAAAGCTAATGAATGGCCGGTGATAATGAACCGACTATGAAGGAAGTGGTTCTAATTGAGCTTGCAAAATTTGACCTAAACAAACTACCCAACAAACCGACTAACAAACATCGCAAATTAAATAAATACTTTTAAAAAGAAGAACTACCCGTTATTTAGTTTCACAGAATACGTACATAATTATGTTATAATTATTTTAGGTTGACATTGGGAGGGGTAATTCATTTCATTGCCGCGGGCAATTCGAGACCTACTAACTTCATAATATTAATGTATTCCTTGCAGGGCACAGTCTACCCAAAGAGATAAAGATAATGGTGTACTAAAATTATGTTTAGAAGCCAGAAGGTAATTCGGTTTTCTACTTTAAGTATTTCGTTTTGTTTTAACGAAGGAAAATCCGATTAGAGCCTTATCACCCCGGTGAAACGTAGTGGGGTTGTGTGTGATTCGCCACGTTAAAATGGTAATAGCATCTCCGAAGAAATGCTTGCGTGCTCTTTCAATCACCTTATGTCAGGGTCTCGGGTGTATGAACAGGGACGTCGAGCCCACGCTCCGTCCCCGCGTAGACGAAGACTCCGGCGCTTGTTTCGCCTGGCTGACCTCCAGCGCCGTGAGCAAACGGCATGGGGCGAAACACATTGGAAAGTCCAAACGTATTTAAGACGGTCGGATAAGGGAGCGGAGTTGCTCCGCGCTTCCCATTCTGTTGCTGCGGGTACTGTGCGCCCTGCGGTGGCAATGGACGAGGCCATCTTAGCCGGTGCCTGCCAGGGCCTATACGGAGTAAATGATAGTCATGTCCCGCGGCCTGTCTGTAGGCGAAAGGAACGAACATGGAGAGTTTTAGTGGGTTTTAGTAGGAGTTTTATTCCAGCAGTGGTACCTGTCTTCACCAGGAAGGCATTCTCCACACGCCCTCTTCGTGATCCCCACAGAATGAAATATTCGTTATTGCATTTCTCCTCGTCAAAAAAATGGGCCACGCGTTGACCACTCCTCAACCCCTAGCATGCAGTGGCATATGGACCTCTTCCACTGCTGGGGAATACAAAGCTCCCGGCGGATTCTTTGTTTCTTTCTTTCCTAAATTGACTACATGAGGTTTTTGCGATTTAAACTAATAAGACTTATGGTATCGTGCCCGGTTTTATTTTCATGGTACAGTCAGTTTTCTCGGAAATTTTTGCGCTCCTTCGAATGAAATTGTCTAAATAAATCAATTTTGACAGCCACTCAATTATTTAATGGCTAATTCAGGCCTTAATTGGTCATATCTTGCTTCTGTTGGGTTCTTTGCGATTTTAGGGATCTCCGACCTCATTACATAGCTCTCCTCTGGGCGTGATGTAATACAAACCTAAAAACATTTATAAGCCACAATAAATTCAAATAAATAAGGGGCTATTTTTGCCAAGCGCCGACAGAATACTCAAGCACTTACTTCACAAACATAATTACGTTAATAAATTATTTTACAACTAATAAATACTTTTGGCAACTACCATCGTGGGAACATACCAAACTGACTTGTCTAAGAGAATGAATGAGCCATTTTGGCACGTACTAATGTAACTTAAATATTATTGTGAGAGTAGGATTAATTCAATTTGTGTTTTACGCGCGCGAGATAATTATATCTAAGCACGATGGCAGTGCATGATAAAAGCATAGATGTGGACACATGTTACAATAAGTATTAATATAAATTACACAATAAAAACAGGCGTTAACAAATTTTTGACTTTGTGGTGCCATGCTGGAATCAATATCTTCATTATTCTACCTGTAATCTCTTAAGATTCTTGAGAGTACATACATACATACATAACTTCACGCCAGTTCCCTTGCGGGGTAGGCACGAACAACAGAGCGCCATTCAGGCTTATTCTTACACACCTCACTTGCTTCTTTGACATTCATAGCTCTTGTCATGCACGCTCGTCTGTTCTTAAGGCTCCTGTCATTCTTGAGAGTAAGCCTAGATAATCGAAATCGATGGGATGGGTAAAGTTCCCTGAAGGCCGGCTACGTTACCTCGCTGAATTGCGATAGTAGTCCGTTCTCCAAGGTAGACACCAACCCTCTGATCACCTGAAGAGTCGATTAGGTATTTTGAGAGATCCTTGGAGGGTTGCATATGTATTTGCGCTACTTCAACAATTCAGCTGTTTCCGCTACCGATGCAGCTGATCTAGCTATATTTGGTAAATGGGATGTGGCCAATGTGTCTAAGCAGGTCGCATCTCATACTAGAGGTTTGTTACGTCACCGGGGAGGTAGAGTCATCCGTCAGGACGTCTACCATCGTCACGTGCAATTCCGTTCGGCTCTAAATGAGGCGACCCTTAGCGGTGGCAAGTGTCCTCCGTAAGATATCCTGAAGCGACTACAAGTCCCACAGTCGTATCTGTGTGTTGCACGTATACGAGATCCCAGGCGATTTTTGTACATAATATTTACGGAATGACTATAATTTCCTGGTGATGTGTTCAAGCCTCTTGTATAAATTGGTTCCGACCTCCGTAGATAGGTTGGACGAATCCCAATTTACCGAACGCGGCCGGATCAGACGGTTCGGCTGTGGAAAAAGTTGAATCACTCAAGCGGCGCAAATACATACCTACATACATACATATATATTATAAATAGCACTCAGTGAGGGTCATTTATTTGCATTGTGTGCTGAAACGCATGAAACGAGCGGTGCTGAGGCCATGAGCCTCTACAAAGAACTAACAAAACGACTTACAAACTTTTCGAGTGATCAGATGGCTGGTGCCTCCCTCGGACCACGGATTAGTACGGTAATCCAACGATGTTTCGTAATCAACCTTCTGGTTCACCTCAACCATAGAAGACGGTAACCTACGCTCAGTATTTCACTTATAATGTGGCAGGACTATAGATAAAATACAATATAACTAAGTTTTCTTTATTTATTGCCGACAATCAAGTTATACTTGCATCATCGGAAGTAGAGTTATAGGAGATGGTAGCCATTATGGACGAGTCTTTTGAGAGCAAGGGTATGAAAATGAATGTGAACAAGACGATAGTTATGGTATTTGAAAAAGGTGAAAGCATGACCATTTGTAATATACACGTAGGAATCCAAAAGTTAGAACGAGTCAAAGAATTTGTTTATTTAGGGTGCATGTTTACCAGGAACGGAAAGCATGAAAGTGGCATCGAAAGAAGAGTAATTGCAGGTAATAAAGTGAATATGGCGCTAAACTCTTTTATGGAAATCCATACAGTATCTGTAAAGACACGCTTGGCTGTTCACCAAGGGGTGTTGGTGCCAACACTAATGTACGGCAGTGAAAGTTAGGTATGGCAGAGGAATCATGAAAGTAGAATAAATGCAGTTGAAATAAGAGCTTTGAGAAGTATATGTGAGGTAAGCATGAATGATATGATCCGTGTAGGAACGGAGAAAGAATACAATTTCCTGCGGCCGGGCGGCCTGTCGTAAGAAGCGACAAAACCACCCGCATCCAGGTGGTAGGGCATTTGCCCGACTGGATGGCTACCACCCCTGGTCTAAATTAAATCGCCATAACAACCTTGAGTTTTGTTCCGGCATTAGTGACCAGGTTCCAGTCTCCCTTAAGAGAGCAGCAGCGCATTTGTAGCACCTTTGGTGTTGCAAATGTCTATAGGCGATGGTAACCGCTTTCCATCAAGTGGGCCGTCTGCCTGTCTACTGGACTCATGCAGTAAAAAAATATGATACGGAACAGTGTAATAAACGTGCATGTATGAAGAGGTTAATGAAAATAGATGAAGCGAAAGTTGTTTGTCAGGATCGTCGCAAGTGGAGATCTATAGTATCTTCCTACCCCTGTGGGAAACAGACCTGATAATGTGTATGTATGTAAGTTTTCTTTATTATATTAGTTTATAATGTCTTAGATTAACATATATTATTACTTTAAAATATTGTTTGGAACATGTAAAAATAAATATAACATAAGCACCTTATACTGATGTTCGCGTATTGTTTGTGAAATATTACCATTTTAATTATATTAATTAACTCTGTAAGACTAGAAGGGTTAGGGGTGATAGACCTCTCCAATTTGCCAGTTCAACCTGTTAGTCAGTACATACCCCTTTCTCACTCCAGACAATTATTGTTATTAAGGTTTGAGTTATTGTTGAAATTTACTCCTCAAAGTTACGGTATTTGCTTCACTGTTAAATCACTGTTTTAATAAATCGACTAAACATATAATTTAACTCAAAATGTATTAAAAAATGAATTAGTCATATATCACATACACTTATTTATAGATTTATTCATTTCCAAAAATGTATATTTTGAAAAAAATCGATATTAAAACATTTTTTTTAAATACACGTTAATCATATTCTTTTATACAAAAACATCTTAAATTTTATTTTTATCCGTGCAGGAACGGAGAAAGAATACAATTTCCTGTGGCCGGGTGGCCTGTCGTAAGAGGCGACTTAACAACCCACAGCCAGGTGGTAGGGCATTTGCCCGACTGGATGGCTACCACCCCTGGTCTAAAGTATGTCGCCATAACAACCTTGAGTTGTGTTCCAGCAGTAGTGACCAGGTTCCAATTTCCCTTAAGAGAGGAGCAGCACATTTGTAACAACTTTGCTGTTGCAAATGTCCATAGGCGATGGTAACCGCTTTCCATCAAGTGGGCCGATCTCCTGCAAAAAAAAATTATTAAAAAAAATACAAAGTCTCGCAGCTCGCCGGCAGCAGGGCCTGGGATCCAAACTACCGATGTTTAGGGCTCCAAAGACAGGAACCTCCTCACAATCCGTGTCGTGTCCTAGAGTGCAGCCTTCTGTATATGGCCCTTTACCCAGCTTCCTAGGAAGAGCCACTCTAGGTGACAATGGAAGCTCTTCGCTATAAGACCGTTGACGATGAAAACTATCGGCACAATGCTCGTTGACTCCAAACGCCACATAGCGGTAACCTCGTGAGCAAGATCTAAGTATTTACTTAGTTTCTCTTTTTCTTTCTTCAGGAGATTATCGTCATGCGGGATACTGATGTTAACGAGTATCGCTCGTCGCGCAGATCGATGTACTATCACAGTACACCAAACACATAATTAATCGATCCTAGTAGAGCGTGGTACGACTGTTTTCGTGAACTGATTCTTGCGAGTGCTGGTAATAAGGCACCTTCGTGTCCACAAGACCGTATTGAAGAGCAAGATGCTGGTGGATAGTCCTGGCTACGAGATTATGTCTATGCAAACATTCGCCGTTCATTTACTTTATTATTAGTATATTGACAGCCCCGAACTTCTCGACATAAAATTCGCTGTACCACGAGCTGGATGCCGAATGCCTAATTGTAAAATATTCGCTCTACCATCATGTCGCACTGTGTACTGTCAACACTCACCACTCTACCGTCTTTGTACTGCCTACAATAATATCTGCCACGAGCTCGATATTTTCAATGCATCGGTTAAGCACATCAAGAAGTTTCACACTCCTTTTTAATAGGCAAGAAAGTTAAATTATATTTAAATTTATATGTAAGGTATTTTTCAAAAATGTACATACATATCTATTATGTTAAAAATTAAACTAAACTATAAAATAGAAACCTAAAATTAAATACTAAAACTAAAAAAAAAGGAGAGCAAAATTATAGATAAAATATTGGTCCCAAACCACTGTCACTTACCGGGAACGTTCCCAAAAGGCTGGCGGCGTTACCACGCTGAATAGCAATGCTTACCCTTTGAGCAAAATAGACGCCAGCCTTTTGGTCGCGTGAGAGGTCTACTAAGCGCTCGGCAACATCTCGATAAAGTTTTAGAGCGTTAGGACCCCACGGACCCAGAGTTTCCACCCCAAACGCCGCAAATGTGTAACTATTGCCGATAGCGGCGTACTTGCGGCGCTTGAGGGCCTCCTGTTCGGCTGCAGCAGAACCGGCGGTAACGGACGTACTTGAAAGACGGGACGCCGCCAGAGTGTCAACGCAAGTAGCATCCCACACTAAGGGGCGGCCCATCTTCCAAGGTACTAACGTCATCCCATCCGGTCTCCTACCATCGTCGCGGCACAAGCCGTTTGGTTCCAGAACGGCAGGTACCCCGGCGGTGACAAGAGCCCGGCGGATAATGTCGTTCAGTGCCGCGTGACGAGAAATTCTACCGGCGGTTCTGCTGCAGGATTAATTAATGCTTTTTAATTATTTATTTAACTTCATTAATTATTAAATTCTTCTTTTTTTCTAAATTACTATGTACTCAATGTCTTTACCTATATATAATGCATGCTGTGTTCACACCGAGAAGACCAGTCAGCAACCATATTATCTGTGCTCTAGTTTTGTTTAAAAGTAAGCTGAGTTGGCCAGTTGCGAACCAAACTAAAAAAAAAACAAAAAGTATATTTCTATTATTATGTTTTTGTCTTATTGAGTGTGCAATATTTGCTGTAACTCCACTAACTGTTCGAAAAGTAATTATATAACATACTTCTATAGTATTGTTACGAGTGTGGGACACGAAATTAAAATGCCGTTGGCATTACTATATAATTTATTAGAACTATACAAACTATAACTAGACACTAATAGTAAAAACTGCACGATTCAATAACACGCGCAAAGTCCGTCACTATATCGTTTGTCGAATGTACGTCTTACTCGTATCGTAATCCTCGCTCGACTGACTTACCACTCCGTTCGGGCATTGTCTTATAGTAAACTGTACAATACACAATGGAAGCTCATGGGCTGGGTTCTTCCAAGAAAATGTAATTTGCACACCTGCGAACACCAACGAAGTTGAAAACAATAACAATAAGAATTAGTTCGACCCTAATGACGGCCATCAAACAAGTAGAAAAACAATAGCATGTTTTTCTTAATTACACATTCTAAACACAAAGTAAACAAAAGAATTCCTAAATCCGGAAAGGCAATAGACTGCGCTTTTACGACCGGCATGTGTGCGCATTTCTTTGTCGGTATATAACAGTATTATAAAATTCTAAACATACCGTGTCTGTAAATTGAAGCTATTTAAAAAAAACTGAGACTATATAAACGATGGATGGATGAATGTTTGTTCGGGATTCACGTAAAAACATCTTTGCCCATTTCGATGCAGTTTTCGCTGATCGACAGCTAATTCATAGACTTAAACTCTGCGTTACTTTTTATCCTAGGAATCCCGCTGGAATTTTTCTGGGCATTATTTTAAATGGCCAGATTAAAAAAAATGAAGCGTGGAGTAAGTCGCGGGCATATCCTAGTACTTCTATATTTATTTAAAAACGGACCTGTGGTAGATAACTTCTATGAAGAAAGATAATTTTTAGCTAGATGTGTTACTGGAGAGTTTCTTTCCGCTTCTTCTCCTAAAAAACGATAAACCGTTGGGAAGCAATATATGTATATAGGATAAGAAATAGATTTAAATTTGAAGTTATATGTATGGCCTTCAAAAAATGTTCTCTAGTGGAACATTATTTGAACAGTCGTAGATAATCTTTATCTACGATTTTCATTATCATTTTATCTGAAACAAATATGTTTTGGTTTTAACTGAACAATGGATTTGATTGAAAATCTGAGTAGTACCTATTTAATGTGTGATATCATATATTTTATGTAAATTCATGTAATCAAGACGCTGATATAGTAACATCATATTCAGAACTGTAATCTCAATTGCCGTAAGAGGCAAACCATCGTTTATCAAGCAAAAGACACGCTGAATAAATTAACATAGTTATAGACAAAAATTAGATTAAGTTTACAATTCAGCAATAAAGTCAAATAAATAAATAAGGCTGGCAGCGCGTTGGTTTTGCTATTGGCGTTGCAAACGCTTCTGAATACGTTTGCATATGCAACGACAACCATTTTTTATGAGCTGGGCCGTCTACCTGTTTGCCAGATTCGCAATAAAGAAAAGTATTTATTTTGGAATTGCTTCAGATAATATTCAAATTCAAATTAATTTTTTTTTATTCAAAATAAGTTCCACTGGAGAACACTTTTTTAAGGTCATACATGTAAGTCAAAATTTAAATCTACTTCCTTTTCTATGTACGCCACTTCGCAATGTGTTATCACTGTTCAAAGGAGAAGAAGCGGCAAAAAACTTCCCAGTCATAAGTCTACCTAAAAAAAGATTTTTTCATCATAATTATTTATATATGATTTTAGGCTCTTCTTTTTAATACAACATACATAATAAAAGCAAGCAATCTAGTAAACGTTGAACCTCAGTAAATGTTCAGTGAAGTCAGTGATCTGTCAAAATGACAAGAACAATCAAACATTTGTTTGGCCACCGTCCACGAAACAAAAGGCACATACTTTTGGAAAGATGTTGATTGATCGAGGTATGCGTAACAAACTTGTGGAATTCTCAAATGATTTATTATCAAAGAAGGCGTCTTAAGCTGACATGAAATCAACCTCTTCATATTTATTACTTTAAATTCGAATAGAAATAGGGTAAAAATCTATACTCTATTATAAAAAACTGTGTAAATGTGTCAGTCTACGAGGCTGGCGGGCGTCCTACGCTTCGTTTGCCGAGACGTGGTCTCCACTCCAGGACGCGTTCGCTCCAACTGCCGTCGGTCCTGCGACAGACGTGACCGGCCCGCTGCCACTTCAACTTGCTAATTTTGCGAGCTATGTCGGTTACCTTTGTTCTCTTACAGATGTCCTCAAAAAAATTAGAATATAGCAAGCACACCCTTATTACAGTGTTTTTAGTATATATCAAAAGTATATGTTTTGTATATCTATGGTTCTTTTTATTAACCGTATTTCCATGCTCAAAAAAAGAAAAATGAGACAATTTTCAAAGGGTACACCGGAAATTCGTATTAATAAGACCGAATGAATAACCACAGTACACCAATAAAAAATATTTTACTCCCATTTCCTTATAAATTTCTATTTATTATACCTATATCTCTCTATCTAATTTTTTTCGCTGATTCATAATCTCTCATGAATAATGTACAAGCCTCGAGGACTTTTTTTATCTTACATTGCATACATACATACATAACTTCACGCCAGTTCCCTTGCGGGGTAGGCACGAACAACAGAGCGCCATTCAGGCTTTTTCTTACACACCTCACTTGCTTTTTTGACATTCATAGCTCTTGTCATGCACGCTCGTCTGTTCTTAAGGCTCCTGACATCACCTTCTGCTAGTACATGTTCAATTTGATCATGGAATGTGTGTCGTGGCCTTCCACGACTTCTGCATCCATCCACTTTTGCATTGTATATCTGTTTAGTCATTCTTTCATCATGCATTCTTTCCACATGCCCGAACCACCGGAGCATTCCTTTCCTTACCTTCACCCCGACACTTTCTTTCAGACCAACTCTCTTTCTTACTTCGGTATTACGAACGCGGTCCGCAAGCGTCACTCCACTCACTCCGTTAGTAAGATAAAACTTTATATTATTACGTGCGGAGAAAAAGATGTAATAACACAATAAACCTGTTATACATGACTTGGCACATTTCTGCCTAAGGGGCTAAAGGTCTAAAAGGATAAGCTTGTAGCTAATTAAGGGAGATGTATGCGAGTCATGTAGATTGTGAAGTACAAATATTTTTGATCCTCAGGGGTTATATATTGTATATAGACCGATACGAGTACGTATTTCTAAAATGTTGAACCTTTAAATATAAAACGGTTACGTAATTAAAATAACAAAATATATTAAGGAAAATCTCCGAAGCTACCACTGTACCAAAGGTGACTGATACACTTTCATACATTATTGGGCCCAGATTGTAAAAAGATGTGAGTGAATTCAGATTTCTTATTATTAAGTTGATTGCGGGCGTGATGCGATAGCCGGGAGAAGGCAGGGGACGTGGAAGAAGACGCAAGAGAAGAGTAACTTACCTCGCCACCAGTCCATCGCCACACTCCACTCGTCCCCCGTTCACACACTCACTAGGATTTGCTTAGGAGAATTAAAATTATTAAAAATTAAAATGGTTTTCTTTTATATTGTGTGCCAAATATATTATCTTATATATAAAATTCTCGTGTCACAATGTTCGTTCCCATACTCTTCCGAAACGACTTGACCGATTCTGATGAAATTTTTTATGCATATTCAGCAAGTCTGAGAATCGGCTACTATCTATTTTTCAAACCCCTAAGTGATAAGGGGTGTCCACCCCAAAAAAATATTTTTTTTTTAGGATAAATTTTTATTTTTTCATTTTTTTAGGATACAGCATTAAAAATACATACAACCCTAAATTTTCACCCCTCTACGATCAACCCCTATTTTTTATTTGTTAATTATAAACTTAAATTTTTTGGCAAGATCTTATTTTGTCATGACTAAGAATATAAAAAAAAATATTACTCTTTTAGATTCACAATTAGAACCGGTAGGTGGCGCTGAGATCGGGTTCTGGAATCCTCCTAATCACCTAGAGCGATTTTGGTAATTTTGTTTTTGTGTGTTTAGGTGGGTACCCTGATGGTTTAGATTCGCAATTAGAACCGGTATGTGGCTCTGGGATCGGGTTCTAGAATTTTATTTTTTAAAGGCAACGTCTGCCGGTATTTACTATATATTGCGGGGACAGTACTGACACGAAGCTGAATGTTTGTCTTGTTTTGCGCATTCTTCATTTGAAACTTTATTTTTGAGGACGGGGAGGAAGAATTTTTAAGGAGGTGTTGTTCCTCGGCGCAACCATTGATGTTTATTGGTATTTTTTTTTATGGCAGACAAGCAGACGGCCCACTCACTGGAAAGCGGTTACCATCGCCTATGGACATTTGCAACACCAAAGGTACTACAAATGCCATGTCGCTCCCTTAAAGGAGACTGGAACCTGGTTACTAATGCCAGAACACAACATAAGGTTGTTATGGCGGCGTATTCCAGACCAGGGGTGGTCGCCATCCAGTCGAGCAAATACCCTGCCACCTGGCTGTGGGTTGTTTTATCGCCTCTTACGACAGCCCGCCC
Organism: Dendrolimus kikuchii; assembly: GCA_019925095.2. Lineage (NCBI taxonomy): Eukaryota > Metazoa > Arthropoda > Insecta > Lepidoptera > Lasiocampidae > Dendrolimus > Dendrolimus kikuchii. The sequence goes on along the minus strand of CM034396.1, from coordinate 19,350,595 downwards.
GGCCGCAGGATATTGTATTCTTTCTCCGTTCCTACACGGATAAAATAACTACAGTGGGTATAGCTATATTGTGTTAACTAATCGTGTGGTATAATTGTTTTCATATTGTTAACGGTTGTAATTAATTTACATAAATCGAATACGGTAATCGGTAAATATTTTATTTGTGATTTTTTTACTTTCTCGTATTCCAGATAGGATTTAGAGCTGATGTTTTCCTTTTTGTCTTAACCCTGTGGTTGAGCGGTAGCGGTATTTAATATGGTCTGGGAGTCTGGGATCGGCCCCAGAGTGGTCTGTTGTATATTACCCATAACACAAGCGTAACTTGCTTAGATTGTGGATGTAAAATATGTGTGTTTGTTTGACGATTATTATTATATTATGTAGTAATAGAAAAAACGCTTTTTTATGCTATATCTCAACTCATTACATTTATTTAGCAAACAATAAAACGTTGAATAAATTCCAACGTAACACAATTTAGGAAATTTAACATAAATAAGTCAAAAGTATATTAATGTTAGTTCTGTATTTTATCTATAGCTCGTAAATAATACCCGTCACTACCCTTTAAATTCAATAATATGTGATCACACACGTTTGACACGTTTAGCAACTCTTTAAGATAATAAATATGAGTGTACACTCTTGAAACGCCACTGAAAGCATCACAGTTCCTATTTATTATAGCTTCTGACTGATGAAAGATAGAGAATACAGAAAAAAATTAAGCAAATTATATTTTTAGGAAACAACATCTGCTTTAGAGCATTTCCATCTCTAATTGTAATTATCTCTTAAGTCATTGAAGTTTTATTAAGAAAATATTGATTCTCTTACAGTTTTTTTTTGTAGCTGAACTACAAATATTATCTCACCCACAACAATAAAGTACGACAATTATTTGACTTGTTTCGTGTGAGCCTCACTGTCAAGAAATATGTAACTTGATAGACGTGCAAACGTCAAAAATAAAATAAACGCTTGGAAACAGTATAATAAGATTTTTCGGTGAACATTAAACGAGTGTTGTTATCAAAGCCTTTTATCTGTTCAATAGAGCAATCACACAGTAAGGGCACTAATACACTTAGCCGATAACGGGGTATCAACGAAACAATGATATCTGGTATGTGGTAGGATGATACATTTTATATTACTTTTTATGATATTTTTCATGTTTTCTATTATACGATACAATCTTCCTCCGAGTTACATGCTGACAACGTTGCTTCAAAAGCTGAAGCTCTGAAACGGCTCAAATATGGAACCTTAGGATGGGGTTACATATATGTGCCATTTGGAGTTGAAACATTACGTCCAGCGCCAAAGAAATTGCCAAGAATGTCTGACGCATATTTCGCCCAACGAATAAGCATCGCCATACAGCGCGGCAATGCAGCCAGCTTTCTGGGCACGTCCCTCTGGCAGCGATTTGCTACATGGTCTTTAATAATGTACACTATTTATAAGTTAGTTTAATTTTTTAAAGTTAGGCTTAGTTTGATATTGCTTATAAATTGATAATTAGGAAGACTTTATATCTTTGAACTGCAGAACGTTTGCGTAGAAATTTTACTATAGTTCGTATTTTCTGTGTCTTCCAAGGAATGTTATTTCTTTAAATAAAGTCTCTTTCTTTTTATATTGCACAACACACAAAAATGTAAGATGAAACTGCTGTTTAGGCCTTAAAAGGTCATTGGGCATTTTGTTCGGACATATGACCCACAGCGTACACAAACGAAATAGGGCTAGGTATGTAGATAAATGTACCTGCTACTCAGTGATATGGGTCGCATTCTTGCAGGCCCTGGTATAATTGAGATATTTTTTTTAAATTTGTTATCGTTATAGTATTTTTAAAGCATTTTTGTAATTAATTACGTAAAAACTATTGGATCGATTTCGAAAATATTTTGAACCGCAATTGTTTTATTGTCTAAATTGTCTAATTTTGTTCTGCTTTGAACAGAAATTGTCTTTCTGTTCAAAGCACAAAAATAAAATACAGTCTATGTACAATAATATTTTTATTCTGCTTGATCAAAATCAATGCTTAACTCATCTAAAAAGGCTGCAGGCGCGCCTATAACTTCTTGATGCTATACAAGCGTTTATTATGCTTGTATCTTGTATTTTCACATGCTGATAATTAACACACATACTGTTAAATAATTATTTCTGCCGGTCGTCACATAAAAAAAAATATGTATTTAGAAAAGTGGGATTTTATTCTTCAAAGTAAAATTAGTTTGGTCTCTGTACGTTTTAAAAAAAAAGTGGGTCAAAAACGCCCAATGACCATTTCATTGAAATCTATTGAGCCGTTCCGTAGCTTATTCGAGACAGCCTTTCAGACTGACAAGCAAATATCTAAAGACGACCATTTATGACTAGGCATCGCCTAAACAGCGGTTTCATTTATTTTTTGGAAATAATTTTTAAATATATTTCATTTCGTTCACTGGTGGTAAGAATCAAGAACAATGGCTATATAAGCATTAACAATATTGTTGTACAAATATAATACATAAATTAAATTACAGTATGAAAAAGAAACCTAAAATTAAAAAAGAACTAAATAAAAAAAGAGGGCATAATTATAGATAAAATATTGGTCCCAAACCACTGTCACTTACCGGGAACGTTCCCAAAAGGCTGGCGGCGTTACTACGTTTTAAATTGAAAACGAACACCCTAATTTATTGGTATAGATAGGTGTCTGTAGATATAGAAGGTTAGAACATGTAGTGACAAGAGTTGAAAAAGGAATGTTAAGGTAGTTTGAGCATGTAGAGAGAATTAATGAAAGCAGAATCACAAAACAAGTATATAACAGCAATGTGCCTGGTAAAGTCGGTTGCCGGTAGACCAAGACATGCTCACCATGATAAAATTGAAGATATTTTGAAGAAAGGCCAGGTAAAAAGCAGTTGAAATAACCGTGTATGTATGAAAAGATTACTGAAAGTTGATGAAGCGAAAAGTGTTTGTCAGGATCGTAGCAAATGAAGATCCATCGTCTCTGCCTACCCCAATGGGAAACAGGTATGACAATATGTATGTATAAAGAATCATCAATTCAGTTCAGGTACCGTAATGTGTCCTTGGGCTACGTAGGTAGCGTCATATAAATACCATCCTACTGTATGCTCTTGGTAATTTTTGGTATTAATGGTTTAGCATAATATTATGCAAACAGACGGAAAAAAGGGATATGACTATTGTACTTATATATAAGTTTCCCACTTTTGCTAAAATTGGTATGGAACTGAAAAAAATGTTTTATAGAATTCTCTTTCATTACATTAGTAATAAAATAACACGACCAATCAAACGGTCTTATTCATAATGAGTTATAGTAAATTTCTAGGCTTCTTTAAGATTCTTAAAGAAGTCTACAAACTTACACTAACTCAATATAAATAATACAGTACGAAGTTCGATAGAATTTTGGATAGACTACAGTTATAACATGAGGAATGTATAAATTCTTTTCCTCTTAACCACGAATATCGGAAAATTACGAGGCTTAGATTGTAATAATAGAAATGGCAAAACGCAATTCACCAACAGCGTATAATTGCAGAGTAATTAATCATACAGTAAGTCGATGCCTCTGACTGACAAATGAAGTTTTTAAACTGACTTGAGTAAAATTCATAATATGCGTAGGGGGTTTTTCTACATAGGATGTTAATTATAGAAGTTTCTAGATGTCAATTATTTATTGCTGAAATTAAGCTAATTCAATTATTGTGCTTATGATTATGCTAGGATCAGTGGCTGTTTATCGACTGATGGAATACGATGCTGGACGAGCACTGACTAGAATGACATGTTAAAATGCACGTGTCGGCGTAAGCTGGTAACACGGCAATATACGGCTTTTCCTAGCCCTTACTATATGACATTAGTCGACTGGTTGAGAAACGGCTTATCGTTTATACTGTTCCTGGTCAAACAATTGGCCATGGCTGAACTTTATGATTGTCTTAAGTTACTTTTACTTAGTAATTATACTGTGATATGCGGGCGTTCGTTCGCTGGTTGTAATAATGAAACTACATTGTATCGATGTGAGATATCTTTTTCTGTGTTATTTTTACAATACGAACTAGAATATAATACCATACCTACTTTCGCGGTTGACACAATTATCATGGCTACAGGAGTTACTCACGAAGAAGCTGTGGAAAATGTCCAAAAAGCAATTAATACCATCTACAAGTGGACAAAATAATGGTGTATTAAGCTCAATGAAGACAAGTCGATCCACATTAACTTCACTAACAAAATGGCAAATTATCACCCGATATACATAAATAACACCATAGTACCAGAGTAGTATGAAAAGACCGCAAAGTACTTAGGCATGACACTTGACGCTAAACTGCGCTGGAAGGCTCACTTCAAAAAGAAACGCAAGGAACTGGAGGCTCGCTTCATAAATATGTACTGGCTACTAGGAAAACTTTCAAAGTTGTCAGTACCTAACACACTGCTTCTTTATAAACAAGTCCTGATGCCAGTCTGGATCTTAGCGTACCGTTGTGGGGCTGTACCAAGCTAAGTAATATAGAAATCATATAACGATTTTAAAACAAACTACTGAAAGGCATTGTAAACGCGCCATGGTACGTTAGATCGAGCGACCTCCATCGGGATCTGAAAGTGGAGTTTTCAGCAGCATTATTAGGAAATACGCGGAAGCCTACGAGCGTCGGCTTCATCATCATGTGAATGTCGAAGCAATCCAGCTCCTCGATAACACGGATATAACGAGAAGGCTCAAAAGAACAAAACCATTTGAACTACTGCTATAAATAAAACAAAAGTGTAGTGTAATGTGGTAGCTATTAATAAAGAACACATGAACAAAGTGTCTTCGCCTTATTAGAGACAAAAAGAAGTGTTAATGGACACTTTCTTAGTGTGAATACTTTTAGTCTATTTAGGTTATATTCAAATTACTTATCAGTCATTTTAGATTAGATGGTAATGTTAATGAAGAGTTTTTTCTTAAATATTTGATTTATAAAAGAAAATTACTATAATTAAATCCTTACATTATATTTAAGCTATGCCTGCAAATTCTTAATTACATTTTTTTGGCATGAGTTCAGAAGACAGGCAGACGGCCCACCTGATAGGAAGTGGTTAATTTTACCTATGGATGTTTGTAACACCAATGGCGTTATCAATATGCTGCTCTCTAAAGGAATACTGAAACCTGGCCACTAATACCAAAACACAACTAAAGATTATTATGGCGGCATAATCTAGACCAGGTGTGGTAGCCATCCAGATGGGAAAATACCCTACCACGTGGCTGTGGGTTGTTTTATCGCCTCTTACGACAAGTGGCCCGGCCGCTTGTATTCTTTGTCCATTCATGTAGTGCGATAACTACCTTCAGTTGAAATTTTTATTAATTTTGGTATAAAGCAATAGCTTATACCAGTATAAAATGTGCTTACGCTTACATAGGTTGATAGGTTCCAAATCACCATTGGTTGGAAACATTTCCAAAACGCTGATCGCGTTAACACGTTGGATGGCAACGGTTATGCATTTCCTAAATATCGGTGAGCCTTTTGGTCCCGTGCGAAGTCTATCAATCGTAGCATTCATTATTTGATATCTTAAAAACATAACTATTCGTAACATTTCAACTCAATAACGTTGAAGGTATTAAGTATGTACGTTATTATATTATTTATTACATACATACATAACTTCACGCCAGTTCCCTTGCGGGGTAGGCAAGAACAACAGAGCGCCATTTAGGCCCATTCTTACACACCTCACTTGCTTCTTTGACATTCATAACTCTTGTCATGCACGCTCGTCTGTTCTTAAGGCTCCTGACATCACCCTTCGCTAGTACACGATCAATTTGATCATGGAAGGTGTGTCGTGGCCTTCCACGACTTCTGCATCCATCCACTTTTGCATTGTATATCTGTTTAGTCATTCTTTTATCATGCATTCTTTCCACATGCCCGAACCACCGGAGCATTCCTTTCCTTACCTTCACCCCGACACTCTCTTTCAGACCAACTCTCTTTCTTACTTCGGTACTACGAACGCGGTCCGCGAGCGTCACTCCGCAGATTTTGCGCAGTGCTCGCATCTCGACCGCGTTTACTCTACTTTCATGCTCTCTCTTCCATACCCAACTCTCGCTTCCATACGTGAGCGTAGGTACCAGCACCGCGTTGTGTATGGCGAGCTGGGCCTTCTGGCTGAGGTTCTTAGCGCCTAGAAGTTTACCTAACGCTCCATTCAAACTATTCACTCTTCTTTCTATATTATTTATTACTCGTCTGTATTATGTTAAACTGTGGTCCAACTATCAGATCCACTCCTCCTATTCATTCGCCTACACAGATTTCAATGGTTATGATATAACAGCTATTAGGTAATGAGTGGTTGTGGTTTTGGTATAATAAAAAATGAGTACGATAATACTATAGACAAACAGATAACAAAAGGTCCTTAAGTACAAAACTGCTGAAATAGGTAAAATCATGACGTAGGCGTTTCAGCATTGTCAGTACAGGTTTGTTTAATAATACATAGTTATAATTGAAAACATAAGTGGATGAAAAAGACATGTTACAATCGGTTAAACATCGAGACAATGGGCAAGAAAATTTTCTTATTATAATTTTGCCTTCGTACATAGTTATGAAGGAGTTTCTTCATCACATGCTATTTGTAGAGTCAAGCACAAATAGATAGCACTCCACAAGTAGCATGTTGTTTTAAGGTCTAATATGGTTTGTATTCACATTGCCCTTACATCGAAGTAAAAAAAATAAAGGAGACTGATACGCTTTCATACATTCTTGGCCCCAAATTGTAAAAATATGAGAGTGATTTTAAGATTTCTTTTTATTATGTTAATATTTTTTTAAACTGTAGTGGGTGTTTATTATTTGATGTTGAATATTATGGTTTTCAAGTAATTTCAAGTCAAGTGAAGTCGTTTAAAATATTTACATCTTTTTTATTGCTGGAGTACAGCAATTCCTCCACAGGCTGACGGCCCAACTGTGATGGCAAGTGGTTACCGTCGCCTATGAACATTTGCAACACTAAAGGTGCTACCAATGTGCTGCCGGATGGGACTGGATGGAACCACAAATATCGGAACAGATCTCAAGGTTGTTATGGACCAGGAGTGGTAACCATCCAGACGGGCAAATACCCTACCACCTGGCTGTGGATTGTTTTGTCGCCTCTTACGACAGGCCGCCCGGCCGCAGGAATTTGTATTCTTTCTCCGTTCCTGCACGGATAAAATATTAATAATAATAATAATAAGTGAGTAATAGTAAGTGAGTAGCGACACCTCGTACCTGACTCCGGGGGCCAGGGCAAGGCCCCCGCCTCCGTGCTTGCCTTAGTTGGCCGGCACGGAGTGTAGATCGCTAGAGCTAAGACTCAAACTCCAGGGGTGGAAGTGATAAATGGCATCACGTCAGAAGTAGCTTCGGTGAACCTGCAGCCCACCTCTCTACACCCCTTAGCTACTCACACCCATGTTGCCCCTGCCTTCTATGGTATTTTTTGGGGCCCATGCAGGGAGTGGCGAGTCACCGTCTGCCCATTTTTCCATGTACTCCGAACATTGCGACGGGCAGCCGCCATCGTCCCCATATTCCCAGACCTCTAGTACCACTAGCAGTTGTTGTAGCAGTGTCACGCCACATTTACATTAAATTTGTCAAAAGGCCTCTACGTGTTGGCCTTGCCATGGCCCCACGCAAGCCCTCCAAAAGTCCGGGCCATTTTTATGGCCCGTGGTCTACAAAGACATACATTAATAATAATAACGGATAATATATAACATGTGAATGTTGATTTCGCTTTAATAGTCACTTCTTAAACCACACTTTTTTATCTTTTCTTTTGATCTCTAGCCGAATTAAACTTACCGCTACATAAGTAATGACCAGAAGAAGTTCCTTATCCATTTTGAAAGAGGGCACGTATTGAATTTCTGTGATGACATACGTCTTTGTTCGCGTAGGAATGATCGTAAACGAATGATCGCAACGACCAATCGTTTCGATCAATCGTTTCGTCTGTTGAGCGGCAATTCGACGCGATGCATCGTCACGACGAATCGTTCCGTATATGGGGGCCATTAGAAATACTATACGGTCTACTGTGTCCACTAGAATATATTAATAGTGTGTGTTGAATACACTTGCCACGTTCATAATTGTTTAATTTGTATTCTTTTCTTTACGTAATATACCACGATCCCGGTTACCACGCGTTCAGGTTTACTACTCAATTATTCGCTTATGCATGTTTACTAAAAACTTTCACAATAAATCTAGTTAATTTATGTAATTCTCTCATAACCAAAAGCAACGGAAGTTCAAGGTCAATAGTGTGACATTTGACTGTTGTTTGACAACAAATTCTCCTTGAAGAAAAACATAATAACAGCATCATATTAGCCCTGGGATGCTGTATAATATTTATATTTATACCATTTCCAAGCATTTATTTTACTTTTGACAGCTCGATGATGGATCAATTAGTAATGTCCTAATACATTACCGACTCGATTTGTTATAAAAATCGACGAAAAGTATAACATTTTTTTTTATTTTCTAATCAGTTATATTCGATTTATTTAGGTATAATGTCGATGGTTTAATAGTCTGTGTGTTACATATCTCACAGAACATCACTATTACGTCACCCACAACCATAAAGTACGACAATTATGTCATTTGTTTCATGTGGGATTAACTGTCAAGAAATATGTAACTTACAGGGCGTTCCATTAGTAACTCACAACGCCCAAAATGCTCAATTAGCCGTTCCACAAAGCGACCGCGATCGTTGTGGTCGTAGCGAAAACGTCACTAATGACGTCATCATTTTCGATCACACAACGCTCACAACGACCCATGTCAAGAGGTTGGTCGAATAGCCGTTCCACTTCGGTTTACAATTGTAACGCTGGCAAGCAAGTGGAACGGGTAAAATCGCGGTCGTGAACGTGGTCGTTGTGAGTCCCTAATGGAACGTAGCCTTACTAGACATGCAAACGTCAAAAGTTAAATAAACGCTTGGAAACAGTATAGTTATAATTTCTAATCATAAAATAAATTTTATATTTAACTATTCATTTAAATAAATTCCTTAATCTCTTGAAATAAATAAATTTTTTTACATGTTCAGGACGTAACATTAGTAGCTCACAACGCTCAAAATGCTCAGTTAGCCGTTCCACAAGGCGACCGTAGTCGTTGTGGTCGTGACAAAAACGTCACTAATAACGTCATCATTTTCGATCACACAACGACCCATGTCAAGAGGTGGGTCGAATAGCCATTCCACTTGGGTTTACCATTGTAGCGCCGGCAAGCAAGTGAAACGGGTAAAATCGCGATCGTGAACGTGGTCGTTGTGAGTGTCTAATGGAACGTAGCCGTTTATTATCGTTTAAACTAATAGCTATATAGCTGTGTTAGCCAGGACGTAAAGTTACAGAACTCTTTGATTGTTCTAAAACCTTTTACCGCGTTACTGTACTATATGTATTTATATTTTTTTTATTATTCTACCATTGTATTAAAACAATATGAAAACGAACAATTAAGAATCGAAAGCTTATTGTTATATTTCTTTCTGTCTACGTTTGTTTTTTGCATATAATAAAATATGTGGAAATAAAATCGTTTTACCGCTCGTTCTTTTCGTAAAATATCAATATTTAAATTGGGTAATGAATTTGATTATAACACCTTTGATAAGATATGAATGGCTGCTTAGCCGCAGCACACCCTGATTCTCTGTTAGACCTGATGCCTGAATCAAGTGGAAAAAAAAATGAATATTTACCATCACTGGAACTGTGTAAGGAATGATGCAGGATTTCGGCCGGATTGGCGCGTCCTGGTTTTGCAAAAACACTACATTAGATGTCCGGGACACAATTGGAAGTTCAAGAAACGGTTTTAGGGCACAATACAGTAGTTTTCCGACGTTTTTTGGACTATTTATCGGCGAGCGTGGCGTCGCAACAATATTTAGGCAGCTATTGAAAATTCGGCTCGGCCAATGAAATGCATATGTGTGCGCAGTGCCCTCTGGTTAGTACCGGGCGAATTAGGGTGGAAGAGGAAATGTTACCGGGAAAGGGGTGCTTTCCGGGAATGTAACGGAATGTCGTAACAACCTTTGTTAATTTATAATTAATATCATGAAACTGAGAAGGTTGTGTTTGAGGATTTTATTCATAGTCTAACAAAGTAAATCACCAGTCCAATTTAATACATTATTTTTATATTTGTTATTTCGTTTAAAAATCCAACTATTAAACACAATTATATGCTAAAATCAACTATTAAAATTTTGAAAAGTAGGTTATTAATGGAGATTATGTATGATAAATTGTGATTCCATAGTTTTGTTTCCGATAAGAATTTAGGACTGTTACTATATTAAAATCGCTCAGCGAGCTATAAATGAAGTCATTCATAATCAGGATTTTTCTGAATCACATGAATGATGAAGCGATTCGTCAGAGAAACAAAGGCAGAGCTGTAGCTCCTTGATTTAAGTTGAGAGGTAATAAATCTAATATAACGTAGGGTACCTTCCAGCTAATAAATGTAATAAATAAGCCTAAATGGCACTCTGTTGTTCGTGCCTACCCCGCAAGGGAACTGGCGTGAAGTTATGTATGTATGTATGTATGTACCTTCCAGCTAGCATGAAGCCAATATCTGTGTATGGGACAACGCCAGCAGATGCTAAATGGTACATATTAGATATTACATATATAGACATTGACTTGCACTCTTTAAAAAATCTATCATACAAATCTAGTTTTGAGTTAGCATCTTTAATATGATCTATTTCCGCAACAGACTGTTTTTCATTATTGAAAGAGATAAATAGTGCAAGTATGTTCACACTCAACACATTTCTGAAGCCCACGTTCGACCGCGGCATAATTGTTCCCTTAAAAGAAATAAAGAGGGCTAGCTAGCTACAATCTGTGCCGAATGTGGCGCGGGACAGAATGAGGCAGAAGTATTGCATCCATTGTAGTCATAGTTTTTTGATTGACGCCAAACTACGAGACAAAAATTATTGTTTTTCTACCAAAATCTTTTTTCCTGTAACTTCTGTCATAATTTAATAATCAAGGCGAGACCGAAGTATGTCATTTATATAGGTTGTGAGAAGCGGCCGAAGATTGCGACGAGTAGTGGGTTAGCTTTAGACTAAAGCGCACGACTCGGACAAGCGTAGCAAGTGTCCCGCGGCAGCGGCTGGCGAGTGCCGTAACAGATTAGCATCCATTTATTTACTGCTAACTATTTGTATATCGTATACTAATATATAAAGCTGAAGAGTTTGTTTGTTTTTTGCTTGAAAGCGCTAACCTCAGGAACTACTGGTCTGATTTGAAAAATTCTTTCAGTGCTAGATAGCCCATTTATCAAGGAAGTTTATAGGCTATATATCATCACGCTAAGACCAATAGGAGCGGAGCACCAATAAAAAATGTTTCAAAATCGGGGGTTTTTTAACTTACTTTTTTTAACTTTTCCACGCGAATGAAGTCGCGGGCAGAAGCTAGTTAGTTATAAATTACTATTGGCTTTGGTTTAAAGCTAACCCACCGTTCGTCGTGACCTTCGACCGCTCCTCACAACCTATATTTTTCTTTATCGAATTAAATCACTCGTCTTAACTATATATTTGATTAGAAATGAAAGTACACTTTTTCGGTGGGGAAAAGGGATAAATACAGCCTCCCCTTCCTCGCTTCACCCTCCCCCCCTTCCTATTAAGGCGACAATCACCCAAAATTCCATGTCATAACTCATCTTCCCCCAACCCCCGTTCATTGAAACTTGTCGTACTCGTTTTAAGATCTCACCCAAACACCGAACAATTTATTATTCATTACTAACTACCAACTTTATTTTTTTGGTAATTTTTTATGCTTAAATAAATATATTTAATTATTATAGTTTCTTTTTGTAACTGTTTTAAACTCTTTAAATAATAATTATCATCATTAACCGTGAGCTAATTCGTAACAGCTTTCTCCATTACAAAATTCGTAACATCACTGATAACGAGATGCATAATATTGCGACTCAACGGCTAGAGCGCTGGTTCATACATAAATATTGGCTTCACTCTTCCGGGTACCATCGGATGTATCTTTGGTTTCCGAGGTCCTAACATTGGCGACGAAATGGAACAAAAAGGTCGATTAGTTCGTAGGTCCGAGCATGCCGTCGGAAGTCTAACTCTATCCTATCGCTGTCCTCGAATGGTAGTCGTGGACGTCAATCGATTGTTGATGACACCGAAAACCAAAGCTAGCAATAACAAAAAGTAAAGGTTAAACAAACCCACAAGCCCATCTATATAAATATCACTCCATACACACTTAACAAGTCGAGCAACGGTTATGTAAGTAACAAATGTTTACTCAAACCCAACTATTGCCTTTGCAGGTGGCTCCTCAATCAGTTACAGTCCGGCTACAACTACACAGTAATGTCCTAAGTAAGCATTATAATCCATTGTAAATAATACCGTTTGCTCAGAAATTCTATTTAATCCACTCAACCCTCGGTTAAATCCAGTCTATTTGTATCAAAAGGCCTACAGATTAACCGAATTCGTAATAAGCAAGGCTAATATTTCAACTTCTGAATTAATTTACGCTCGGAATATTACAGTTTAAATCTATGGAAATTGAGACACGTGTTGTCACTACATTTTTCCTATCAAAGTGCATGCGTCAGTAAGATCGCTATTACTTACAGTATTTTATAACGAAGTTCTCTTTTTTTTTATTGCAGGAGATCAGCAGACAGGCAGACCGCCCACTTGATGGAAAGCGGTTACCATCGCCTATGGACATTTGCAACACCAAAGTTGCTACAAACGCGCTACTGCTCTCTTAAGGGAGACTGGAACCTGGTCACTAATGCCAGAATACAACTCAAGGAGGCTATGGCGGCATGCTCTAGACCAGGGGTGGTAGCCTTCCAGTCGGGCAAATGCCCTACCACCTGGCTGTGGGTTGTTAAGTCGCCTCTTACGACAGGCCGCCCGGCCGCAGGAAATTGTATTCTTTCTCCGTTCCTGCACGGATAGCTTTTACGTAGCTTACGTAAAGCGATCTGGCAGAAATCATCACGTACGGAAAAAGCATTATGCCCAAACTTCTAACAGGCAACATTTAACATAAGAATCTCCGTTCCCGACGCGGGTCCCCGACCGCACATTTTTTTAAATCCATTGCGTATGTAGAGGAATAGGAAACAAGAACCGAAACGTACAGAAAAATTGATGATCTCCAACGAACAAGATTACATCAAAGCTTACTACTACACTTTAACAAACAGGACGAATAGGCCCGAAATACTGATTCCCTATAAGATGATATCTTAGAAGCCTATAGGCTAGCGATATGTGAACGTCAACAAAATATCCGGTTTATACGAGATTGCCGAAAGGAAGGTACGTCCTTAGCGAGGATTTATACGTATCGCGTGTACGCATCGCATAAGCTCAATGGATGACAGTTCCAATTTCGAAAGATTTACTCTGCGGAAAAACCCAACAAACTTTCTTATAAATTTAGATAGTTTTTCTTTTATTGTATTTAAATGTTATTGAATAATATAATTATATATTTTTACATGTATCTATCAAGGTATTTTATTTAGATATCCCTGTATGCATATATATTAATGTCTTTGAAGACATTATTATTATGTATATACCTATTTCACTTATGTATATATTTATTGCATTTTTATACTTCAGTCCGCTTGTTTGCTCACAATTTTATTCATAAAAACCTGTTATTAGCTCTACATTACAACTACTTTTTTTGTTAGTTTGTATTATTAATATGCGCTGTTGGTTCTTTTTTCAATAATAATAAATAAATAGTTTATTTTGTATCGTGAATATGTTTTTTTAAATTATCAATATTTTATTAAACTTCGGAAGCGCTCATTCCTCCCAAAAAATACATATTCCTAGATATCTTTTAGATGTTTAAAGATACGCCTGTGTCTCTTTTTTGCATTGATCAATTACGTTTGTGGTAAATACTCCTAATTTTAAGCAATATTCCAGTTCCATCCACTACACCATTGTATGGCGACATGTAAAATATATCGTTCTGTTATAATAGTGGTCGCCTAGTGGTCGAAATTCGAGCACAATTAATTTAAATTACAAGTTTGAACATTATTAAGGTTCTACTGTCAAAGAATCTACTTCTATAATCACAGATTTCGCCAAGGCTACACTGTTAATTTGACTTTAACAATAAACAAAAGAGTAAGTATATGTGCGTGGGTGTATCAAATACATGGTAGTTAGTGTATGTATGCTATTTTTATTGATTTAATGCATTTTATTTATATATGCATAATTTAACAAAATATTAGCATTCTGCACTCCTTCTCTATAAAGAACTACTAGCTGCCCCGGCAGACGTTGTTTTGCCCTTAGGAAATTAAATTTAGAACCCGATTCGAGGGCCACCTACCGGGTCCAAATGTAAGCTATCCTATCTTTTAAGTCGGATCAATCTGCACACGGTGTGCAAATTTGATTAAAATCGGTCAAGTAGTTTAGGGAGTCCATCGCGGACAAACAACGTGACACGTAATTTATATATATTAAGATAACTGTGCGAAATTTCATACTCCTCCGTCCGCGCAATATTTGTAAAAAGATGTACATCGTTTTTTCTTCACGTAAATATAATGATTTCAATATGAGGTAGCTGTGTAATACATATAAAATAACCCTAGTCAAATTCGTCTGTTCATCCGGCTGCTCATATTTATAGACTAACTGCCGACTAAACGCATTTGACGAATCAACAAAGATTCGTTTGTGCCAATATCGCTACGATACCCTAAAACTCCTAGCTTAATAGTAAAAGTACATGGATTTCAATGACATGTAGCCGAATCATAAATTAAACTTCGCACAAAAATTAAGAGAGGTAATATATCCAAATTTTTGGGTGATATTCAACAGGCTGTAACATAATGAAAAATGGTCCTACAGCAAATATAAAAAAGTAATTTGTAGCTCCAAGTATCTAGTTTTTAGATGTCAACGTCAAAATTCCCAAAAAAAGTACCGACTAATTTTTTTGTTATGTTTCCCTGTGGTACTATGGACTTAGAAAAAAAAAAGGAATTTAACCTCTGTATGGACCAGATAACTTGTTGATTTAGCTTTAATTACTTTTTTAAAGACCTTGATATGAATATTTACCTTACCTTACCATACCTTACCCTGAGGTATTGGTCTTTGAATGGAAAAAAATCATCACATCCAAAATCAAGACACTTGGAGATACAAATTGCTTTTTGAATGTGCTGTACAATCATTTTTCTTCAAGGTACAGCCTGTTGAAAGTCACCCAAAAATATGGTCATTTTTTGCTTCTTAAACTCTTATGCGAAGTTTATTTTAGTTCACGGTCAAATGTGTCTTGACAGTGCAGAAAACATCGTAAGGACTTAGACAACCTTTAATATATCTGTAATAAAATCGGATAACTAAAGCACGGCAGCTTTGTTAAATTCTACACCAAAATTATTACTCAGTTGTACATTATTAGCTGTACAGTATAATATTGTAAAATCGAATTGCTCTTCAGAATATTTACTGGTTCTGAACAAAAGAAAAACTTGAAAGGACGAAACTGTTTATTACATTTCACATTACTCAGTACTTGCTTACTGAATCATTCAAAATTCATATTATAAAGTAAGAAATCTCAAAGAGATATCTTGTACCTACTAAAATCTTTAGGTCAAATTTTCAATATACCTGCTATCTACTTCTTTGCTCTATAGGTAATAATAAATTGAAAGCAGAGGTGGAGGCGTCTTCCATTCTCGTTATTTAGCTACGAAATCGTAACGAAGTATTTAATTGAAAATAACCCATAGCCAATGCCGTAAATAGCCTTTTATGCACCATATGCGAGTTTCTATAACTGCGTCCTTGTTTTTTTTTTATATTAGTTGTACCCTACCTAGAGCAATGCCTATATAGGCCTACTTTATTTCATTCAGGGTGATAAAATAACGCACAAGGACCTTGCTGTTGGTGGACCAATTATCTAATATTTTGGAAGAAAAATCTATTTTCTTAAAGAACTAGAACACAAATACGCTCGTGCGCTGCCAAAAAAATGAGCGCGATGATTTGTCTAATTTAACAGACGTTTAAGATGATACTGGCATGGTACGTATGTGTTGGAATCGAGCACTAGGGGCGCAGCGGGAACTTATCAGGAGCAAACCGAAAAAGTAATAGTCCCGCCTGGTCTGGCCTTTTTGCGCCCCCCAGAGTCTACGCCCTGTGCCTGGGCACCAGTGGCACCGCCCTATTTACGGCATTGCCCATAGCTCATAAGCTACTCAACGAATGTTGTCCAAATCAATATTTATTGAAATTGTTTTTGAAGCTCACTTTTTTTTATAAAAAAAATTAAAACGCATCTGTCACCTAATAACTTCATTTAACACTTATGTTTTTTATGGGCACTGAAAACTAGTGCTGTGTCGGACTATGTTTCGGCACAGCAAAATTACTGAGTACCTCATTTCAAAATTGCGGCATAAATTTTTGATGTGAAACCTCTTTTGAATCGTTGTGATTTGAAACTCGGTGATACAAAAGAGCAACACTAAAAAGAGATAAACACATAAATCTACAGGACTAAGCTTGCGAGAGAATGAGATAGAATACATTATATTTAATCATTTAAACACTACGCTCATACAGATAGAGTTGGAAATGTTTTGAAGTTTTTCGTTAATACTTCAAATTTCGTGTTTTAAAACTTAAATATTTTATAACGATATAATATATTGTTACGACCTAGACGCCGACAAAGACAAATTCACACCTGCATACCTGTAGAAACACATTTTATTACCTTTCGGCATTTGGACCTCTTTTGTTTAAAATTTGTTATTAGAAAACAGCCCATTATGTATTGCAATCTTTTATGGCAGTCATTAGCCAGGTGTGGCGGATTTAAAGTACAAACTGATTCTAGGAAATTCGGTCCACGAGGCCGAGCAGACATATTGCATCTATGCAGTATAAAGCAATGCCTCGATTGAGGGACAAGGCAGTCAAGCGAGAACCACGATCAAGGCGAGACTTGTTTACATTCGGTAATCTATTTAGTGACGGACTTTGCGCGTGTTATTGAATTATGACCTTCTGTATTACGTTTGGACTTGTTGTGTTCGATTATATTTGTACCTGTGTTATACGTGTTTGTATAGTTCTAATAAACTGTATAATAATTCCAACGGCATTTTAATTCGATTCCTGCAACTCGTAACAATATGAAATGTGACGTCACGAAATTTAGAATCCTCCCATACCTTGTCACAGTTTATTTCACTTCTACTGCGTGTGAGCTGCAGACACACCCATTTTATTTTGTATATATTTTCTAATCTGTTTGACTTGTGTCTGTCATATTTAGAATATTTTATTTCATTATTTTTAAAAATTTGATTAACGACACTGTATCAAAACTGTATTTAATTTCAATACATTTGGATTCAATTTTAATTATACAAGTAATCCGTACGGTGATTGCGCAAACCCCTTTTTTTAACCCCGAATCACAGGCCAACGAATGGGGATGGTACTTACCAGACTCCTTCGTGCGTAGAGTCCAGCGTCAGCGTGGTGTTGGATATAATTCCGGGACAGCAATATGTTGAGTGCAAACCTTCTCTGCTGAAAATGCAATGTACAAATTCTCAAAATATGCTCTGTGTATAATAATGTATAAGGAATGTAATTACGTCGCTATTTCTTCAAATAGTCTTTCTTTTTTTCTTTCAATTGTGACCAAAGGGCGCTCTTTTTTTAAATCTAATTTATTTAGGGCTTTTAGTGATTATATCACCATATTAGTCAGTACCATCTTACCTTAGTCATACAATTTTCACCATTTTATATATTGAAAAAGGCCGCAACAAACAAAAGGGCGGACTTATTGATATAAAGCAATCATTTACAGAGAACCCTACTGATGGCCGGTTCTTTTATCTTACTATTCATTCAGTTGCTTTACCATCGGCTGCGTTTTGACATAACTTGTTTTTTTTTTTTTCTTGCAGGAGGTCAGCAGACAGGCAGATGGCCCACTTTATGGAAAGCGGTTACCATCGCCTATCGACATTTGCAACACCAAAGGTGCTACAAATGCGCTGCTGCTCTCTTAAGGGAAACTGTAAACCTGGTCACTAATGCCGGAACACAACTCAAGGTTGTTATGGCGACATACTTTAGACCAGGGGTGGTAGCCATCCAGTCGGGCAAATGCCCTACCACCTGGCTGTGGGTTGTTAAGTCGCCTCTTACGACAGGCCGCCCGGCCGCAGGAAATTGTATTCTTTCTCCGTTCCTGCACGGATAACACTTGTATGGAGCTTATGTCAAATTTTAATAGTATGTTAAATAAACGGTTGGTGTGATATAGAGACTGGCAATGCTCGCGACGTTAAGTACACCGCAAAATCACTGAACGAAACGGAACGCGCAGTTTTCAATAATTGACAGCTGCGACCGTTATCGGGAAGTCTTCACAAATTCACAGTGTTGTACGTAATACACTCAATTAGCTATTTTCAAGTTTTGCATTTCAATACTACATGAAGAGTATCTCCATCACATTCAGGCCGTGAATTGAATAATTCTTTATTGAATAATTTCCCTGGCATACCTATCACGGACGGTTCTTTATTTCCTAGCTAAAAACAGTCCAAATTATGTCTAATAGTTTAATTTGTGGTAGTCATAAAGAATGATAAAAGCCTGTGTACATCGCTGTGGCCCCGTAAAATAATATAATTTATAGAGCAATTCCATTCAACGGGCATTAGTAATGCGAACAACGGTTTTGTATCTATCATTTTAACCGGGTCTTAAAAATGTATTAGTGCATTAGGTAATTTGATTCCTATCTCGTTTCATTATTTCACAATCTAATGGATTTGTTGTTTTGTGGAAGAATCACGCAAGGCATTGGTTTCCTGGGGTCCAATTCTGCTATTTCGATATCTTGGCGTAGCGAAGATTCAAAGTACGATATTATCAAAAACTCATATTCTACTAAATCCACAATATTTTCTCGATATCCTCGAGGCGAAATTATTGTAGAAAAAGATTGATATGTGTTACAGCTTAGTAACATAGTTGTTCTTGTCATGTTTCTTTTTAAAGTTAATAATTTTGTTATGTACCCTCTTATTTCTAAACGATACAATCGGCTATTTCCTTAATTGAATAATAATGTTATATTTTTATTTATTCGTGATTAGTGACTATTTTGTATAGAGCAAGTAGTTCTCTATAATTTAACATAATTTTATGTAATAATAGAGATAAATTCTCTAATATGTGGTAATTGTGTACAGATTATAATTCAAAATCTCTAAATTGTATATAGACGGTATTCACTACATTTTATTTTCATGTTGGCAGACGCGACAGATTTATATTGTGTTTGGTTTATTTTATTACATGTAAAACTTTAAATATAATGTTTTATATAAAATATTGTCTAAAATTATAATAATGTATTAAATTCTTTTCATTCATAACCCTTTAATTAGAGGCACAGAAAGGAAAAACAAAACCCATGGCACTAGTTAGGATAATATATACAGGTATGGACATAAGGCACACAATGTATCGAATTTCTTCATTAGATTCACTCATTTTAACAATAAGAAAAACAAATGAAAATCACACATTTTCCTAATTTGAATTTGGAATTGTCTTCTTTAAAATTAAAACTTTTTAATGATACCAAAACCAGCCAGATACAAATGGTATAGCCAAAGAAATCTTATTACAAATTCATACATACAATATGCGAAAAGACTTTTTCCCCAACCTATTATATAACCTTTTTTACATTTATCACTATTTCGCTTGCGTAAATTTCGAATACATTTTCTTTGAAAATCAAAGAGGTGCGTTTTGTATCATTCGGTCTTAACTATTCCACTACGGTGAATTAGTTATTCAATGACCGTTCTTTATAAATGTTATCAGACTAGAAGGGTTTTTGACAATAATTAAAGTGAAAACATCGTTATATTAAAATGCTA
Source organism: Dendrolimus kikuchii (assembly GCA_019925095.2). Taxonomy (NCBI): domain Eukaryota; kingdom Metazoa; phylum Arthropoda; class Insecta; order Lepidoptera; family Lasiocampidae; genus Dendrolimus; species Dendrolimus kikuchii. The sequence continues at coordinate 19,330,382 of CM034396.1, read as the reverse complement.
ATGTAATTAATATAGTCTATTGTTGTCGTTTGTTAATAAATTATAAAATAGTTACATATTCTAATAATTTACATACAACTTTTAAGTAAGATTAAAATTACACGCCGAATAGGCAGAAGCCAAGTCAAGCCGATTTAATCCGTGCAGGAACGAAGAAAGAATACGATTTCCTGCTGCCGGGCGGCCTGTCATAAGAGGCGACAAAACAACTCAAACCCAGGTGGTAGGACATTCGCCCGACTGGATGGCTAGAGTATCAGGTCTAGAGTATGCCGCCGTAACAACTTTGGGTTGTGTTCCGGTTTCGCTGGCCAGGTTTCATATTCTCCTTCAAGGCCGGCAGCACATTGGCAGCACCTCTGGTATTGCTAATGTCCATAGGCGACGGTATCCATTTTCCAACAAAGTTGGGCCGCCAGCCTGTCTGCTATGCTTCAGCAATAAATAAAAAAATTAAAAACAAGTTAGTTATGTAAGGAACATATATCTAAACATGCCGCCTCAGTCAGGTATCGGTATAAGGAGTAGGCCCAAGAAATATTGGTTTAAAATCGTAAAAGATGATATGATGTGAGTCTCAGTGTGAGGACCGCCAGCGTAAAGCGGAAAAGAAAAAAAAGGAAAGAGGAACCTAGGCTCTTTAGCAATTTCAACTCAGCAAGATTTATAACTAGAATGATGTTGATGATAATAATAAATAATAGGTGTGAGCTAAAAGGGTACGCAGCTGGCATAATTTGCAGTATGTCTTTCCACAGCTTAAATGAGCCAGGCACCAGTATCACACTCTCACATCTTCTAATATTCTAATATATAAAATTCTCGTGTCACGATGTTTGTTACCAAACTCCCCGAAACGGCTGAACCGATTTGTATGAAATTTTGTATGCATATCGGGTAGGTCTGAGAATCGGCCAACATACATTTTCATACCCCTAAATGAAATGGGTGACCCCCACCCCTAAATATTTTTGACAAAATGTCTTATTTATATTTTATTATGATTTAGCATTGAAAAATACATACAATCCTAAATTTTCATCCTTCTACCACCAACTCCTATTTTTTAATAGCGATATAAGTACTTTAATAATTTTCTACTCTGTTTGTTCAAGTTGATTCGAGTTTAGATTAACATTTGGTCCCGGTAGATGACGCTGTAACCGGGTTCTACATTTTTATTTTTTAAAGGCAGGACCACGTCTGCCGGGTACAGCTAGTAATTATTATAAAGTTTTCCACACGTCGCGGCGCGATGGATTAATTTTGAGCTCTTATTTCAAGATTTTGAGTTGAGAAGGAGCGAACGAATGAAATGAATGGCGCGTATAATAGGTTCAACCTTGAATTTTCTTGGTAGCCATATACACGAGCTTAATTTAATCCGATTTTTTGTAGTCCATCCATATGTTACCTACAAAAATATGACGTAATAATATGAGCCATCAGCGTTAATGTATTTCGGGTTTAATAGCGATCGTTTCCGTTGCTATGGTAACAAACTAAACCTTCACTTCCATCGCAATAACAGCTAAGCTAAAATAATCTCTATTGAAGATTAAATAAAGTTCAACATATTAAAATCTTCTGATACTATGAGATCTTACATCATCAACGCTCAGCGTGGGTTGATTGAAAACTGAATACATTTTCAATTTTAAAGCAGCCTTTGATTACTGTAATAAAGACCTGTGCGTTGACGGTCTTAGACTGTTAACAATAATTATTCCCGATACAATTTTATTTTCGTCGCTGAATATTTTGTACAGTTTAACGCTCATTCGCATAATGCGGATAGCCGCACTCCGGGCAGCAGTCCGGCTGTTCAGAAGTCAATGAAATGTGCGTAAAAACGGTTCGTCTCGTATTACATTTAAAATTAACTTATTATTTTCTTAAATAACGAGTATTAAAATAATTATCATGAAATGGAACAAAATGAATGTATCTATACAGTGAAATTTAAAAGCTTATTTATATCAAGTTTAATACGAGTCGCTAACTTCTGACGATTCTTTTTCTAACAAATTATTTGTGAAAAAGTGCCTGCAGACATTCCATGTTATTTGTTTGAATGTATTCTATATTGTAATTTGCAACCATTATAAACATTTCTTTTAGAGAAGTCGTCTATTTCTTGGCTCTTGCTAATGATGTTCTGATTTTTATTTCTAAGATGCCATTTTGAAACATAGTAGTCAAAGGCTAATGAATGAATAAAAAAAAAGATTAATTGCTCAAAGAATGTTTGGCCTTCACTGTATGGCATCTTTCCAAATCGAGATTCTGTATTGGAAAGTATTGGTTTGGTATTTTTATACTTATATGATATTCCGAAAGAAGTTACGCCGAATTTGTAGTAATACAAATCTGTGAAAGTGGTTTTGTTGGGTCGTTTCTTTCTTATGGCCTGGAGAATGAATCTATTAGCATAAAATTTCTTATAGATGTATTTCTTTTGATGCTAATGAACATTGAATACTTTTTATCCTGAAAAAATTGGGTAGTTTCTCTAGAATATAAACTCAAAGTTTACGCAGACCTTATTGATACATGTGACTGTTTTTCTTTTTACAGATGGACTGGCAAAGAAGTAAATAACTATCTTCAATGAAAACACAATGGCGAACTTAACATGCTGTCCTCTCCCAAGAGCCTTGAAGACATTTCCACGATAGATTGAAAATATGACCCAAAAATGTCTCTCAACGGCAGTTCCCACATCGGTGGAGTTCTTATCTACACTAAAACCCTTACCGGAGAATCTGTAGAAATCCTCGACGAGAAAACCATTCACAACAAATCTCTTGATATCATCGACGTCAAAATTGTTCAAGTTGCCTTCTGCTTTTTATATACCATCATCTTTGTTCTTGGCGTATTCGGAAATGTACTGGTCTGCTATGTGGTGTTTAGGAATAGAGCAATGCAAACCGTCACCAACCTCTTCATAACAAATTTGGCATTATCTGATATTTTATTATGTGTCTTTGCAGTACCTTTGACTCCAATGTATACGTTCTTAGGGAGATGGGTTTTTGGCAGGTTGCTCTGCCATTTGATGCCATATGCACAGGGAACTAGTGTCTATATTTCTACTTTAACACTCACCTCAATTGCTATAGATAGATTCTTCGTTATCATTTATCCCTTCCATCCAAGAATGAAACTAAACACATGCATATTTATAATAGTTTTCATATGGGTATTCTCTTTAGTGGTCACTTGTCCGTATGGCCTTTTTATGGGGATACAAATAACTAATAATAAAACATATTGTGAAGAAAGTTGGCCTTCAGACCGGTCAAGGAAGATTTTTGGGGTATTCACCACTGTCTTGCAGTTCCTTATACCGTTTTTAGTAATAGCTGTTTGTTATACGTGTGTTAGTATAAGATTAAATGATAGAGCTCGATCGAAGCCCGGTGCAAAAAATACCAGGAGAGAAGAAGCCGATAGAGATAGAAAGAGAAGAACGAACAGAATGCTTATATCCATGGTTGCTATATTTGGCATCTCGTGGCTTCCTATTAACTTGATAAATATTTTCAACGACTTCTATGCTCAAATGACTGAGTGGAATTACTATTTTGTCTCGTTTTTCCTCGCACATTCGATGGCAATGGCCTCTACGTGCTACAATCCTTTCTTGTATGCTTGGTTAAACGAAAATTTTAGGAAAGAATTTAAACAAGTGCTTCCATTTTTTGAATCCACGGGTGGTGTCAGAAACAGTTACCATTCAGGCCGAATGCCAACGAATAAAGCAGACAAAAACGTGTGCAACGGCAATGAAACTATTCAAGAAACTTTAATAGCTTCGTCATTCAATAGAGGACCGTCGATAAAGCAAAGAATATTGGAAGGGAACGGGAAGAAAGACAATGGGGTCGAGGTTGAGAACATTTTACTGGAGGATAAAACGATATCTGCGTCATTTCACACTAAGAGTGAAAATGTTAATTTACAATTAATACATGAGGAGTCACAATTAAGCGAACCTAAAGACAACAAATCACCAATATAATTGTGAGTATACGTTACTGTTTATTGATTTTAAACTAGGAGATAATCCTTCAAAGATGAATGTTGCAATGTGCAAATGAGGAGATCGCAAAATGTACACAAAAAATTTTAACTAAATTAATTTAACACTCATATAATAACAGCCCATAAATGTCCCATTGCTGGATTTAGGCCTCCCATTATAGGGGAACGGACAGTATACCCGCCACGGTTGTCCGAGGCGGCTTGGCAGGTTTGACCCATCGATTATCTCGATGTGCATCATTCATCACGATGTTTTCCTTCACAGCTGTAAGCGCGTGGTAATTGTAGCAATATGTACATTAGGCCAGAAAACTGCCTAAGTGGTGCACGCGTTCCGGCTAAGATCGAACCCACGTCCTTTGAGTTGAGACGCATGCGCTAGTCATTACGCTACCACGACTTTTATTTTCCTTTTTTTAAAAATCAAAAGACAAAACTTTCTTTATTTCTCAAAGAGAACATGAACAACAAGAATATTAGCAAGTTTATTCGTCAAGAAAATTAAACCCAAATTACAACTTTGAAGATTTAAATTAACAAAGAAATACCCCATCTCAATTTTTGCAAGCTTGTTGAATGAACTTTTTTACTTTTCTCCCCTTTCATTTGAGTAATTTTCTAAGCTCCTCACTGTTGAGCTTTTCCAAAACTTCTCGAGTCAATTACAGACCTGACTCTTTCAACTCTTGCTTTGGGAATACTTTTGAATATAAAAGAGAAACTAGAGTACTTTTAGTCTCGAGAAGTGTTTGTGAACAATTTCACAACGTAATAAAAATGTTGTTAAACGAGACTGAAAGTGCACGACTGTAGTTTACTTTGACTAGAACTGCAAGCTTTATGTGAGACAAATTTCGTAGGATATATTAGTTGACATAGTAAATATTTGAGTAACTTCTGCAACTCTGCTTTTACTTTGTACTCATTGGAATATCAACTACGTTATGTATGCACACATACGTGTAAACATATAAACATATTTATAGAGTCAGTTTTATTAATGTTTTAAAATTTTCATTCTTTTGTAGGTTTATATTCTAGATTTATTGATTTTCCTTGATAATCTTTTAAAGTTCTCCCTCCCACCTTTCAATGAGACACCGTTTTATTGTTAATATGAGATATAAGACAAAAATTAGGTAATAATTAGTTACTTAAATTAGTATTAGAAATATAATAGTGTTACAATTTGGGCCACCTGCATACCTGTAGACAAAGCACATTTATTGCCTGCCGGTGTTTGAGCTAATAACATTGAAACTATTTACGACTGTCTTCTTTTGTTTCCTTTGTGTTTAAAATTTGTAATGAGAAAAACAGTCCATTGTGTATTGTTATCTTTTATGACAGTCATTAGACAGGTGTGTCGAACTGATTCTAAGAAATTCGATCTACGCGGGCGGGCAGTCATGTTGTATCGGTGCAATATAAAGAAATGGCCCAATAGAGAGATCGGCAATCAAGCGATAACCACTAGCGAGACAAGACGTGTGTACATTCGATAATCTATATAGGGACGGACTTTGCGCTTGTTATTGAATCGCGCATTACATTTGGACTGTTTGTGTTCAGCTATATTTGTACCGGTGTTATACGTGTTTGTATCTTCTTCTTCAGCCACTCTCAGTCCACTGCTGGACGTAGGCCTCTCCAAGTACGTACCACATATCCCGGTCTCCCGTCTTCCTCATTCAGCCCCTGCTGGCGATCTTGCGCAGGTCGTCAGACCACCGGGCTGGCGGGCATCCTACGCTACGTTTGCCGAGACGTGGTCTCCACTCCAGGACTCGTTTGTTCCATCGGCCGTCGGTCCTGCGACAGACGTGATCGGCCCACTGCCACTTCAACTTGCTAATTTTGCGAGCTATGTCAGTTACCTTCGTTCTCTTACGGATGTCCTCATTTCTGATTTTATCCATAAGAGAAACACCTAACATAGCTCGTGTTTGTATAGTTCTAATAAATTCTATAGTAATTCCAACGGCATTTTAATTCGAGTTGCAACTCGTGAAAATAGAATTAATGGGGTATTGATTTATATTGATTTTTAAAAATGATGTTTTAACTACTAAAATTTTATAGCAGGCCAGAGTTTTCCGCGCGGGTGCGCCACGGGCCAAACCTTATTGTGTGCCTCTATTTTAAAGAGCAAGTATTAATAGAGGTTATCGTATTAAATTTTTATGTTAGTATTATTTGCCTCCGGAAGATTCACTTCATTTTATATCGCAAAGTATCCCATCTTTCGGGATGAAAAGTATCTATGCCCATTTTCGGTATTAAAACTACATACGTACAAAAGTAGGTACAGCAAAGCCGATATGACCAAAATGGCCAAAATGATTAAAATTACCCAAATAACCAAAATGACGAAAATGACAAATCGCGAAAAAAAAAACCCATCCTACTTTCTGCGATAACCTTTACATAAATCTATCCCATTATCTAGAATGAAAATATCCTTTGTCCACCCTCAGTATTAAAATTAGATATAAAACGATAAAAACGATTTCATATCGAGGGGTCCAAGGTTATTTGTTTTAAGCGACATTTGCGAAATATATCGATAGAGGAGTTTGAAGTTTCAATGACCCACAAAAAGACTTCATTAGTAAACTACATACTATATTTAAAAAAGAAAAAAAACTGTAGTTTTTAGTTGGAAACCAGGTTCATTATAATTCCTTAAGTTTGAGACATTAGGATGCAAGAAAATCATTAAGTCAATTCTGTCACAAAATGTCGCTTAAAACAAATAGCCTTTCACCCCTCGATATAATTATTTCTATATTATCTCGAGTTCTTTTTTTTAAATACATAAAATAATTGTATTACAATTACTTTTCAAACAACGAATGGTGTTGGAATCTCTAACAAATAGTTTTTGTTTATTTGGTGCGGCATAGTACTGGCCACCAAATAAATATACTAAATGTTTGAATTTAGAACATAGATGTTCTTTTATTTTTTTTACTTGTATGTTTTTGCCCCTTACTATTAAAATCGTCATTATATCACGCGTGTGCAGTTTTCTTTATAATTAAAATAATTAAAGTCCACAACAAGTTAATATTTAAAGAAGTGTTTAACAAATGGAGTTGTAACAAACAAAAATATTGTTACCGTCGCAATAATGACATACTAAAAATTCATAATGCGACAAATCCATCCATAATTTCCTTAAATGTTATGCAAAATATAAACGTTATACAGAAGATAGTATAAAATGCTGGGGCAAGCAGCTATGTAAATGCAATTTTGTCATTGAAATATTCTTCAATAGTGTAGTGTCCTTAAGCAAGGTATTTTTCAATTCAGCTTTAAATTTAATGATTAGTTTAGTGTATCTTAATATCGCTTGTAAGACAATACCTATTATTTAGTGATAGACGCAAATTTATAATACATTTTGATACAGTAAGCTATTCGAAACTAATTAGTGTATACATTAATTAATATTACAAGTGCTATAACAGTATGTTAAATTATTGCATTAATGTATGTAAATTAATTGAATTATTTAACATGTTATGTAAATGAGGCTATACTGATAATATACCTCTAAAACGAAAGAGCGGCACAAATTGGATATTTTATATAAAAGATTAGGCTTAATTGCAGACTTAAAACATTGTTACTAAAAAAGAAGAGATTGCTGATGTCAAAACCCGAAATTCTGCCATTATAGATACTCCTAACTTTACTGGGTATATACTATACAGCTCGTTTCTTTGAAATTGGGAGGGCTGACCTTAGCACTAAATACAAATACAAATACAAAATATCTTTATTAAGCCTTTAAGAAAAGCATACATACATACATAATTTCACGCTAGTTCCCTTGCGGGGTAGGCACGAACAACAGAGCGCCATTCAGGCTTATTCTTACACACCACACTTGCTTCTTTGAGATTCATAACTCTTGTCATGCACGCTCGTCTGTTCTTAAGGCTCCTGACATCACCTTCTGCTAGTACACGATCAATTTGATCATGGAAAGAAAAACAAAGTACAAAATTGATCGAATGAAGAACGAAACACATTTTAGAGGCTAAAAACACTATACCAAGATGTTAAGTTGACTCTGACTCTCAAACTAGGTATAATTTACCTGTGATATGAGTCAATCAGAGGTTCCTCACGCCAATTGCCAGTGTTAAAATTTAAGATCTCCATGCAGTGTATGTGTGGTCATGTTCATGTTCATTGGGATGTTCAAGGGAATTATAGGTATAATATACAAAAAAATCGAGCAAATGTGTAGCTTCCCACTAACTATAAAACTATCTTCGTCATTTGCTACGGAATCATAAAACAGCATTCAATTGCTCAATTAATATTCAGACCAATTTTCGTTTAAAGTATATTAGCAACTCTACAGCCTCAATTTTTACCGGTATTTGCCAATAAAACTCTCAAACAAACTCCAATAAAAGTTCAAAACGTTCAGAGGGTGGGGGACATAATTTTAACGACTTTGGAAGAGATTACCATCTTCCCACCTGTTTTAACCAAAGAAGATATTAACAAATGTTACGATTTTCAAGAATATTAACGATACCTAATACTACTAAGGGGCCGTCCACAGACTACGTCACACGAATTTCATGATTTTTAACCCCTCCCCCGTCCTTGTCAGAGTTAGTCACATTTGCAAAACTCCTCCCCACTAGTGTGACGTCATAATTTTGCAATTTTACATCAGGAAATTATTACACTAAAACATCAATTCTGTAATTTGCCAAGTGGTCGGGTATTTGCCCGAATGGATGGCTATCACCCCTGGTCTAGAGTATGCCGCCATAACAACCTTGATTTGTGTTCCAGCATTAGTGACCAGGTTCCAGTCACTCTTAAGAGAGGAGCAGCGCATTTGTAGCACCTTTGGTGTTGCAAATGTCTATAGGCGATGGTAACCGCTTTTCATCGAGTGGGCCGTCTGCCTATCTGCTGAACTCCTGCAATAAAAAAATATAAGTATATAAAAAAATTAGCTTAAATATATTCGATTTTGAAATGTGACGTCGCGAAATTTAAGACTCCTTCCTCCCCTTTAACGTGTGACGTAATTGATGAAGCCAAATCTACTCTGATAAAAATCTTTTTATTTGTGTGTTGTTTCACGGTCGGTCTCACAATTGTAGTTATTATGTTTCTCCTCTCCAATTTAATATCTATCGCCATAATCGTTAACACAATAATCACTTAGATATCCCTTTTTATTTTCACTTTACACATTTCCAGTAGCGTTTTACAAATTTGTAAAAGGATCACAGGCTTTATTGAAATCGTGACAATAATATCTGTCGGGTGTGCTAAGATATACAAAAAGGATTATGCAGAAATGTTTATATAAGCTTCCTAAATCCTTTGAAGTGTAGTATGACCACGAGTACGCCACTGCTAAGTGATTAGCCTATTTGAGGGCGAGCAACAAGTAACCCTTTGACCAAGCCAGTCGCATATTAACTTCAATATTAAACCCGGATGTTGAGTTAGATAATATTGCTTCATGCTTTGAAACTAATATTAATTAGTGTTAAAATTGTAGTTCGTTTAATAATTTTAAAGTATTCAATACATTTTATTCAGATATATTATTGTTATTATAGTAAAGAAGAGAAAATAGTATACATTATACATACGAGAAGAATATCAAGGTGGTATCTATGTGATGAAGAGGGATGTAAATTATACGCCTGCAAGAACGCTGAACTATTTCCATTGATGGATACGAATAAAGAAACGCTAGAACAGAAATGTTTGAATTGTGTGAAGGATGACATCATGATAAATATTTGTGGCGTAACTGAGAACGTATGCTTAAACAAAGGGGTATGGAAAGCAAAGATATACTGAGTCGTCCCCGAATGATTGAGAAAAGGTGAAAAGTAATTTTCATTTGACACTTATTAAAAATTGATAAGAAATAAATACCTATAAAACGTTCAATTGTTGAAGATAATATATTTATGTATGATAAGTAATATCAATGTGAACTAACTACAGTTACGTATGATGATGATGTAGACACAGGGATCAGAAAGAAGGAATTTGATAAAACGGATGGGATAAATGTGATGGAATAGATGAGATGGGATAGACGGAATGGGATAAATGGGACAGGATAGATAGGACGGAATGGCATAGATGGGATGAGTTATGTGAATGGAATAGGGGGATGGAATAAAGAAAATGGGATGTGGGGAGAAGAAGTGAGCCAGCGCTTTGTAGTGAAATATAAATCTTCGAATTACCAAAAATCACTGTAGTTTGAATTCCTAAAATTTCTAGAAGTCTTGTCAAGTTAACTTCTTTTCTATTTCCTAGAAGTCCTAAAATTTGGCTAGAACTGGGATCGCCTTAAGAGTCCAAAAGGCTCCTCGCTCCCATGTCCTTAAAGATTAGAAGATCAAATGTATTTATATCCCAAGTCGATACTTTGATATAGGTACTTACCCTATTTTTTGCATAAAAAGCTAATAATTCTTATTTTACTTTTGTTTCAGATTAATCGAAGCTTGGGCAACGAGATTTAGAGATATAAATATTTAATATTTTCTTAAGTTTTCGCGACTTGTATACATAATAAAACTACGTTTTAACGGTTTTAAGCGCGGTAATTTTATTTGATTTTGGTTTTTTCCGACGTTTCGGCCACTTTTCAGTGGCCGTGATCACGGAAGACAAAGATGTCAAGTGTCAACGAGTATTGTTAAAGTTTTATTTAGCCTACCGCCAACTTATTAATTTTAATTATTTAATTTTTAATTTTGTTTATGGTTATTATTTAATCTATGGGAGCCTAATCTAATTTACTACCGCTTCGCAACATGTTATGGCTTGAAGAGAAGAAGCGGCGCAAGAAACTCTTCAGCAAACATGCCTAGCTCTAATAATTTTATATAATATTAAAATGGGTGGAAGGAAAAATAAAAGTAATTATCAGTCAAGTTGGTTTGTGTTCCGTTGTACGCAGAAAGAGCTCACAGTGTCTTGAGGTCTGGCAGCTGGTTTTTGCTGGGTTTGGGTCTTAATAGTTTTGATAATTGGATCCCAAACAGGTGGTACTTGCCAACCATCTTCTCTATTGAAATTTGGGTGTTTTTTGATTTCAATAGCCTCACGCATCATTCTAGGTATGAAACGATTCTCTTTCGCGAGGATTTGTGGGTTATCGAATCTGATGTAGTGGTTGGGTTTATCCAGCGTGTGTTCACTGATCGCAGACTTCGTAGACCTTGTGTGTTTCATGTCAGCAATGTGTTCTTTTACTCGTGTTTTTATGCTGAAACGTCGGAAAAACCAAAATCAAATAAAATTACCGCGCTTAAAACCGTTAAAACGTAGTTTTATTAGATATAAATATTATTGTTAAAATATGTAACACGTGTAATTGATTGCATACATTTTATAAAATGTATGCAAAAAATTGAGCAAGTTAAGACATTTGTATGACTGAATTGTTTATTGAAGTTTAATGCATTGGCACTATCTTAATTGTAAACGAAAATAATTAATATTTGTAATATTATATATATTTGATGTTTCTATTTACGCATTGTATGACAAACATAAAAATAATAAGAATTTTTACTATTGTCAAAATAAAGACTTAGAATAAGCAAATTGATACTTGGTGTTAAAGTTTAAGCAATATCATAATCATGATGATGTTCTTTGCTGATTCGAAACTGTAAATACGGCATTCTTAAGTTTTATCTATAACTTATAATTAAACTGAGGTCAAAAATTTAATTTTACTAACCCTTAGTGGCATTTTTTGTAATAAACGTTTGTAAGTATGATAAAACTCTAATTTTAAGTTACGTGTGTATAATAATTGTTGTTATATTAAATATCTAATAAAATACTTATTAAGTTTAATGGGACATTAATATTGTAAAAGAAAATTGTAATAAAATATATCATTAATAGTTAGTAGTAACAAGTAATGCATCTACATAATAAAATGAATGTACTGTAAAAAGAAATTATTGCAAGTATCCAAATGGCCTATGAATTTTTTGTAATGAATAAAAAATATTTACTAAATCTGATTTTTGTACGTTAAGGCATTGATGTTAGTAAATACTACTAATATTGATTGGTGTTTTTTGTATTAACTTATGAGCCCGATTTCAAACTTGACAAAAGTATATTTTTAATTTCATTTTTATCGTATTTTGTCAGCGTTTGAAATAATTAAGTAACCATAAAACACTAATCAAAAAACTTAATAAAAAATTGTATAGATTTATATGAATTCTAAATGTCTTAGTTATTTAGTATGTATAGATAAAGTAATGACTACGTGTAAATAGCATCACAATATTATATAACTGGCTTCATATAGATCTAAAGTATCAAGCATTTTTTAGCATAGTATGACTTTCATGTTTGCTGTTAAACGATATGCAGATATAAACAATTATAGTTTGTTGTTTTTGTAATAATGGTTTTATTTTTAGTATTTAAGTCACCATAAATACCCTTTCTTTCCAGGGACTAAATACTTGGAGGTCAAAGTAAATTAAGTCTGTTTTTCAGTCTAATCTAAAAATGAACTTAATACATTTATAAGCTCGTCAGAACCGTAAAAGCTCAAGAAGGCTTTATTCATCAGAATTCATCATGGCATGCCATGATGTATGTGGGTATTTTTATGGAATTAACATCTTTTGTGATCTTTACCAATGCTTCTATTGCTTAAATAACAATCATCTCTCTTGATATTAACACTGATTACGTTATAATTCAATTGATTAAGGCAATAAATCACAGTTCGTAGAATACTTAGTGCGCTGACTATTCTCTGCAGGAGATTTCTTCCTTCTTGCGGCCACCTCATTTCCTTAGTGACGACGCTCCGCGAGAGTGACATTGGCAACATATCACTCTTGACAGTATGACAATAACGTTTCAGTGAACCTTCTACATAAGTATGTTTGTTCATAAATAGCATTGCAGCCATCGCCATAAAAAAAGTATGTTTGTTACTTCTTCATGATATTGTGAATGGGTCATCATGAAATTTGGTACACTCGTAATTTTAATAACCAGGAAGTAATGATAGGATTCTTTATTGTATAACAAAATAGTTACAAATAAAACTACAAAACAGTGGTGATGTACAAAGGCGAGCTTAACTCTAAAAAAGTTTTCTTCCTGCAAACCTATGGGTCTAGCGAGATTGAGAAAACAAGAGGCAGGGTTGTGTACATTAAAGTTAATATGGATAAGTAAATAGGTTCTTATACCTAAATGTACATTAAATTTGGGTGGGGTAGATATACGGCACATTTTTTTATTATGAACAAATCTGAACTTTTTTAATATAGGTTAGAAGGCTAAGGCGGGTGCGAAGCAAAGAGGAGCACCCGCCTTAGCTGTCGTAGTTATTTTTTTATAACCACCCAAAATTACTTTTATATCTCAATTAATAAATGAATATGCCGTACCGCACCCTTAAATTTACTTATTGAAAATAAATTTTACGTTATAAACTACATACAGATATACATACAAAAACTAGGATTCCTTTTATACAATTAAAAAATTTCTAGAAAAAAAGAAACCGACTTCAAGAGTAATTGAAAAATTAATGTTTTCTATAACATCTTAAAATCGGTGTGTACAATTTTAAATTATCTACAAATACACAGAAGTAGGTCTGTAAAGATATGCTGAAATATTTGCTACCAAATATCCATTTGTGGGTTTCATTTTATGCATCACATTCAGGATTGGAAATATTATTTACTTTATTTTTCATGCAAAAGTATATTTACCAAAGTAAAGTAGGATATGTTAGGATTAGTTAGGCCGCATATGGAATACTGCTCTCACCTATGGGCTGGAGCACCCGCTTACCAGACTGACCCTCTTGACTCCATCCAGCGTCGCGCCGTTCGTATAGTCGACGATCCCATACTAACAGGCGGCTTAGAATCGCTTAGCCTTCGGAGAGACTTTGCGGGCCTCTGCGTATTCTACCGCCTGCACAACGGGGAGTGTTCCGAGGAACTGTTTGATCTGGTGCCAGCACCTCATTTTTACAACCACACCCCGCTCGCTATCGACGGGATGTTCACCCCCATTTCCTGGAGCTCCCACGCTCTACTACGCAACGGTTCTCTAGAACGTTTAAACCGCGTACAACAATGATCTGGAGAGAACTTCCCGCCGAGGTTTTCCCTCTGCGCTACGACATGGGGTCGTTTAAGAAGGGCGTTATAAAATTTCTTAGAGGCCGGTAACGCCCCTGGTGTTGCAAACGTCCATAGGCGACGGTAACCACCTTCCATCAAGGGGGCCGTCCGCCTGTTTGCCTGCTTCGGGCAATACAAAAAAAGTTATTATAAAGTATGGTTAGCAACCCTACATGCAAGCAATGTAAATATGTCGTTATTTCTTCAAATACTTTTTTTCTCCTTTCTATATCGCTGAAGTTCATGACATTTTTTGTGGTGTGGTGTAAAATACTTTAAAAAGCACCTGCTAGGTTATTAAAATGGAGTTTAATCTGATAAAGTTCCAGGAACAAGAGACGAAAGCATCAGTAATACTTTATCAATAAAACTCCTAGGTACATTGCATCGGTCGTTGGAAGAGAATGACCCAATAATCGTAACTAAGACATATGCACGCCGAGAGAATCGCGCTCAAGTGATAAAACTTTATGAGTCAAGCTGCTTTCATTTCGTAGGAACACAAATTGTACAAACTGCTGCCGTATTAGATTTGATCTTCCTAGGATTTCTTGATTGTATTGTTCCTGACGGTCACGGCTGAGAGAAGTCTTAATGTTCAAAGTGGACAAAGTTCACAAAAAGTACATCCTGGATCAATAATGATGGATAGATATTTTTAAAGCCAGCTAGTTAGAAATAAATAACATAATAAATAATCGGCAGATAAACACACGCACTGTATATCCCCAAATTAATAAGTTATAATATCAGCCCATAAATGTCCCACTGCTGGGCTCAGGCCTTCCATTATAGAGGGAACGGACAGTAAACCCGCCACGCTTGTACAAGGCGGCTTGGCAGGTTTGACAGATCGGTTATCTTAATGTGCAAGTTGCATCATGATGTTTTCCTTCACCGTTGTTAGCACATGGTAATTGTAACAATATGCACATTAATTCAGAAAACTGACTAAGTGATGCATGCGGTCCCGCCAGGATCTAACTCGCGCCCTTTGAGGTTGGGACGCATGCGCTAGCCATTACGCTACTACGACTTTAGTTAGGAATTAAGAAGTTACGCTTGTGTTATGGGTAATGTACAACGGACTTCTCTGGGACCAGTCACCCAGACCATAGTAAATAACGAAGAAAGGTCGTTTCTGAAATTTATCATGCCGGGAATCGAACTCGGAGCCTCTGTGTTGCAGTGAGATCGGCCGCCAATGGCTTAGCCCGCTTAACCACTGCAGCCGTCTTAATAGCGGTTGTTTAGAAAATAGCCACGGCTAGGTCGACAAAAAAGTATTTTTTTTATATATATCGAAAAGGCTCGCGTTTGACTGACATTGCGCCTGATGTCAGGTGGAAATGCTAAGGTGGAGCACACTTATCTAGAAGATACCTGTTCACGCGAGACTTGAAGACACCTAGATTGTGTATTTCAGGAAAAACAGAATACGGTAAAGAGTTCCACTCTTCAGCGGTACCTGTGATAGAAGTGGAAGTATAGCGTTTCGTCCGCTTCGTTGGTATTTCAACAATATATCGGTGGCGTCACTCAGTCAGTAAACAAGTCAAAAGTCAAAGTAGTCATCCACTTCGCCACCTGGCGAATAAAACCCACAACTTACAAGTTTATAGCTTAGTCATCAGCCGTCGCCATTAATTAGCCAGCTGGCTAATAGTTGTCGAATAGAAACGGAAAACCGACAAGTTGACCGCTTAGCCGTCAGCAGTCGGCTGCTGTTTGCTGAGTCATTCAGCCGCTACCCAAAAACCATCAGCTTGTTTTTAGAAAAATTACAACAACCAATAGCCTAATGGCTACATTTTGCACCTATGGACATTTCCAACACCAATGGTGCTACGAATGCACTGTCTGCTTCGAAGAGGGTACTGGAATCATGCTATTAATGTCGGAACACAACTCGAAATTATTATGACGGTAAACTCTTAGAGTTTAGACTAAGAGTAGTAGCCACCCAGACTGGCAAATGCCCCATTACCTGGCTGTGGGTAATTTTGTCGCCCGTTACGACAAGCCGCCTGGCCGCAGGAACTAGTGTTTTGTCCTCGTTCCTGTACGGATAATTTGCGGTTTTGCCGGAAACATGAGATTGCTTTACTGTGCATTTTGATTTTCAAATATGTCTGGCAAGTACGTGTCAATTCACGAACTATGACGAATGATAGAAGAGCGAATATTTACTGTTATATCACGTTCACAAGCTACAACTTTGAATACTCCACGTACGTGATAAATCTGCCAATATAGAAAACAGACAGACATGGATAGCGTCTTTGTTTTATACTGTGTACATATTTTATTACGTTTTTTTAATGCAGGAGTTCAGTAGACAGACAGACAGCCCACCTGATGGAAAGCGGTTATCATCGCCTATGGACATTTGTAACGCCAAAAGTGATGGATGATACGAATGTACTGCCGCTCTCTAAACGGAGACTGGAACCTGGCCACTAATGCCGGAACACGAGGTTGTTATAGCGGCATACTCTAAACCAGGGTCAGTAGTCACGGTGAATTATAAACTACAATAGTGCAATGAATGAAACTTAACTCAATATGAGTTAAGTATTCTATCTATAATCCCGTAAGATTGTAAATAGAATACTGAGCCTAGGTCATTGAACTCAAAGGGTAACTCTTCGTCTTATTTTGTACTCCACTCACGGCGATTGAGTCATGGGCTCTCGCCAGCGGTGCGTTACCCCATCCATCCAACAAGGTATTCATCAGCGCCGAACTTTTTTTTTTTTTTGATAACGCAGGGAATGTCTTTGGACACCATCCTCGGGTCCTTCTGCGGAAGTGCCAAAATGCAGGCATAAGGCCTGCATCGAGGGTGTGTGGGACTCTCAGCGACCGGTCCTCCACGCTCGCTTCTAAAACGAAGCTGTCGCGAGAAACGGCCGCCAAACTACCCACTAAACCTAAACCTGCGCCCCATTTATAGCGCTTTTACGGGGCGTCATGGGATCTCGTACAGAGTAACTGCACCATGACGCCCCTACGCTCTGTAACTGGGCCACCCCAGGGAGCAGAGTGACCCACTTCGTACAGCAGGGGGGGAAGTGCGCTGTCACCGCCGTGACAGCGGCCCCCTGTGACGGTAACTATGGGAGGAGAAGATGCGCGTAGCGGCGCCTGCGACCGCCGGTCCGCCTCCTGCGGACGGGGCCGTACTACTCAATTTGTTTCTACTCTCAAAAGTGGTGACTCCATTAAAAAACATCAACTGACCTTCGAAGAGTCAGTAAGCAAATAACCGACAAAACATACCTCAGCATACTACGACTGAGTAACCAATTATATTGGGCATTATGTGGCATGTTTCGTCAGTTGGCTATGTAACCGTACATACATACATACATACATACATAACTTCACGCCAGTTCCCTTGCGGGGTAGGCACGAACAACAGAGTGCCATTTAGGCTTATTCTTACACACCTCACTTGCCTCTTTGACATTCATAACTCTTGTCATGCAAGCTCGTCTGTTCTTAAGGCTCCTGACATCACCTTCTGCTAGTACACGATCAATTTGATCATGGAAGGTGTGTCGTGGCCTTCCACGACTTCTGCATCCATCCACTTTTGCATTGTATATCTGTTTTGTCATTCTTTCATCATGCATTCTTTCCACATGCCCGAACCACCGGAGCATTCCTTTCCTTACCTTCACCCCGACACTCTCTTTCAGACCAACCGTAACCGTAAACAAGCATTAATCGAAAACACCCCATATTTGAGAAAAAATCTCTTTGAAGGTGACTTTTTTAGAAATTTCCAACACGTACTTAAAAAGTAAGGCCATTACCTCCTAAATTTTAAATTAGACATTTTTCACTACTTTGGGAACCAATATCACAGAATATTTTTAAGATACGTTGCTATTTATGGCTTTCAAACTTTTTATGAATAAATAAATAAATAGCATTAATAGCAAAACATTAAAATAATCAATAAATTCATTTATTCATAGACACAATACATAAGTACGGCAAAAAAACGAAAACTTCGTAGTCCGTCAGGTACCAAAGTCTTGAATAAGAATTCAATCTTAAAAACTTTTTAATCCATACTTGCGACTCGGAGGAAATATAGAGAGATAGATAACACTTTATTGCTCACCAAACATACAATTTCAAAAATGCACAATTACAATATTGTCATGGTAGAAACAATAGGCGGCCTTATCGCTTAAAGCAATCTCTTCCAGGCAACCTAACTTATGGAATAGTTTAACCTAATCTGGCGATGTAGGTGGTGCATATATATTTACGAAACGTAAGATTTTTTTTTGGTACACTCACAGTCATGTATTTTATTTATTGCGAAGATGGACAGCCCGCCTAATGGAAAATAGTTACCTTCGCCTACAGACATTTGTAACACCAGGAGCGAAGCTAACATGCTGCCGGCCTTTATAGGATAGATAGGGGAATCGAATAGTGTATGAGATAGGAAAGATGGAACAGGAAGAGGGAGAAGGAAGGGAGAAAGAAGGAGAAGGAAGAGAAAGAGAGGAGGAAGAGGGGGAGTGAGCCATCGAAAATCTCACTAATCATACGAAAGGAGATTAACTCAAGGCTACTCATTTCACGTCAGTATTTTGTGAATGTGATTCAGGGACGGGTATTCTAAAGCGTGGTATCACACCCATAGAGATAAAGATTCCAACATGGCTCTACCACGAAATGAATAAAAATTATCCAGCTTTTATTTTAGCACAGTCTATATAGCTTTATGTTGTTCTGAGGTAAACACAATTGTACAAATAACCTATATCCAAAAACAAACATTTCCAACAAGTAATGAGAATAAAAAACATCAGTAAAAGAGCAAGGAAACAATCTTGAACTTGTGTAAAACTTTTCTGAATATATTAACTGTTTCTGAAACGTTCACGTGTCACAATGTCTCCATACTTTCATTTTCAGCGAAGAAACTTTATCCATTTCCAAATACTAAGAGACAAGTTTTCGATTGGGAATTGTTTTCAAACAAACTTTTATAGACAAGTTGATGAAGGAAAGTTTTTAGTGTTTCGTAGCCAAATGGCAAAAAACAAGATAATAATAAAATTTACTGTTGAAAACGAATTCACTTAAAACAAAAAGTACACACATACCTATCTATAAATGTTTAATAGAAAATATACAAAATATTAGTCAAAGAGACGCTGAAGATCGACCTTCACCCATCTGATAACCAAGACATATTTTTTATCAAATTGGATTATGTATTGTTGCAAGCCGCTACTAATCCTTTGCGAAACTGGCAAACATGCCGACGGCCCAACTCTTAGGATGTGGTTACCGACGATTATAGACGTTTACAAACCAGGGGTAAATGCGTTGGGCATTGTCAGTCTTTTTGATGGGATAGGGAGATAAGAGGGATTGAGACCGGAGGAATGGGATTGAAACACTGATGCCAAACACAACACACGGTTGTTATAACAGCATACTATAGACCAGGGGTGCTAGTCATCCAGTGCCCCAATTCTGCTATTTCAATACCTTCGCCTTGCGAATATATTGAAAGTGCAATTCCATTGCGATAGCATCAAATTTCGTATTTTACTAAATCGACAATATCTTCTTCGCTTGGAGCGATAAGGCCGCCTATTGTATTGCTTAGAAAATATTGTAAATATGATCTGTTTTGTAATTGTATATTTTCGTGTGCAATAAAGTGTTATCTCTCTCTCTCTCTCTCTCTCTCTCTTTCTCTCTCTTAACAGAAATGGCATTAGCCTAAACGAATATTGAAAGCTACCAGAAATTTTGAACATTTATTTTGTGAGTTATCGCTTATACATATTTATAGATAGAGTGGCATGCTACGGGAACGCCATTGAAATTAACAGAATACCGAAATAAGGCAAACCTGCGATTGAGACGATAGTGTCTGGTGATTTTAACGAGCTAGCAAT
Organism: Dendrolimus kikuchii; assembly: GCA_019925095.2. NCBI lineage: Eukaryota > Metazoa > Arthropoda > Insecta > Lepidoptera > Lasiocampidae > Dendrolimus > Dendrolimus kikuchii. The sequence continues at coordinate 19,310,179 of CM034396.1, read as the reverse complement.
AACAAAGTGGGCAAATGCAACCACCTGGCCAAAATAATAGGTATAAAGTTTTAATAGGCACTATTCTACAACCCAATTTACAAATGAACACCCTATTTCATTTGCATATATGAAAACTAATGATAACTAACATATTCGTGCGTTGATTACCCTATCATCTACAATTTGGTTCGATATGG